>PVJD01004102.1:0-145153 GCA_004026545.1 Mormoops blainvillei | reverse complement strand
GAATGAGGGCGCCGGGACTGTGCTGTCTGCCAAGGATCAGACACGCTTCGCGGGGTGGCCACCTCCTTTCCCAGCCCCCATCTTCCCCATGATTCCCAGCTCGTCCAGGCAGAGCCCCCTCGGCCTAATGAGAATGAGACAGTCTGATTTCTTAGGTTATTTTCACTCCCCAGCCCCCAGCGCATGGGTTTTAAAAAAACACATAATAATTACTGCTTCCACGGGTGACGTCACCAGGGGTCAGGCACCGCGCCCCGGTCCTCAAGCTGCCCGACGCCGGCAGCACCACAGTTAACGCAGTGTCCCTGGCTGGACCGCTCTGGCGGCCGCACGCCCCCGGCGGGTGACTTACAGCTTGATGTTTTTAAATCGGCCCCTCCAGCTCTGTCTGATAAATCTACACACACGTCATTAAATGATTCAGTATCCCAGGGACAGGATTCGTTCTCGGTGCCAAAAAACACCAAAGATGTTAGGAAGCTTAGAAATGTCCCACTTGAAGCCGCAGGTGCCACCAGACTGGCTGGAGCAGTGAGAGCAGCCAGACAGAGGGACGGGCTCAAGGGGAAGGCTGGCAGGGGCGTCTCCCCTCGGGCAGCCTTTGACCCCCTGCAGGACAGTGTCCGTCAGACTGTCATCGGGCTCCCACCTCAGCTCCTTCTCCCCCTCACGTTCACGCTCAGAGAGCGATGAGGCCGCCGGCAGGCGCCGGGCGGAACTCACAGCCCAGCGCCCCCGGCCAGGTCGCTGCCGCGGGCAGAGGGCCGGGCGCTGCTAAGGCACAAGGCGCGGCCCCGGGGCTGGGTCCCCTCGCCCAGTGACTCTGCACGCGTCCCAAGGTGTCCCCAGGTCAGAGAGCCTAGGGCCCCGAGTGCTGGCGGAGGAGAGGAGAGGGCGGGTTTCGGGGTGCGGTTAGCGCGGGGCGCAGAGGCAGCTGGCGTGAGGGCCACCCGAATCAGCTGGCTGCCCTGATTAGTCGCCCGGCTTCGTGTCTTCCGAACGACCTCACGGAATAAAGGCTACAGTCTGAGTTTGAATTCCACATTCAACGTCACACTTTGACTATGTAAAACCCCAATAAAAACACAACTCATTAATGAAAGCTATAAAAAATAATTAGAAAGCCCTCCGAATTAAAACGTTTACTAGACTGGACGCCACCCATGTGACACTGGGGTGTGTTCGTCAATGACCTCCAGAGAAACGAGCAGAATATCAGGGAGAGAGGTATTACTACGGAGGCTGGGAAGGACCACCACTCGCAGGCAGCGACCCGGAGACCAGACCCCACAAAGCTGGCCGGGCGATGAATTCAGTCTGAGTCCGAAGGCCTTAGGACCCGGGGGGCCGGTGACAAAGATCCCAGCTCAGGTGAGAAGGCCCGAGGCCCAGAGGCACCTGGACCCAGCTCAGGCGATGAGGCAGGGGGAGCTCAGCGCTTCCTGCTTCTGCCTTTTGTTCTACTCAGGTCCCCACATGTCCGAGGAGGGTGCCCACCAACCTCGGAAGGGACGCGTGCTTGCCTAAGTCCGCCAGCTCTGGTGCTAACTTCATCTGGAAACACCCTCACAGACACACGTAATAATGCCTGGTCAAATATCTGGACACTGTGATCCAATCAGATCAATGCTGAAATTAACCACACATTTGGTTAATTCATTTTTATGTAAAATTTGGAATAAAGTTTAACATCTCGTCTATGCCTAATGGAACACCATCTTTATCCCACAAACGCAAGAGGGCTCAAATCAGAGAATGCATTGCTGTAACTCACCCCACTAGCAAATGAGAAAAGTATATGGTTACTGTAATAGGAGAAAAAAACACGTTCAGTAGAATTCAGCCTATGTACATGATAAAACACTTCTGAACAGTGAGCAAATCAGAACGAAAGGCTTAATTAAAGGTACTTGTTTTAAAAGCAATAGCGAACATCAACCTCAGTGATGAAAGCTTTTATATATATTTTTTTTAATCCTCACCCGAGGAAATTTTTTCATTACTTTCACAGACAGAGAGAGACATCAATCAGCTGCCTTCTCGCATGTGCTGAACAGGAGCTTGAACTCACAACCCAGGTAGGTGCCCTGACCAGGAATGAAACCTACCACCTTTCGGTCAACAGGACGACGTCCAACCTACTGAGCCACTGGCCAGGGCCACGGAGAAAGCTTTAAGGCTGTTTCGCTAAAGTCGTTCCACACAAAAGTGTCAAGTGTCTCTGTTTTTATCCAGGATTTTATCCACCAATTTCCCCCCTCAGCCCTGATCTCCAGGAAACCTGAAATCTAAGGGCAGAAGTCAGCGCAGAGAGGAGGGCACAAGAGACGCCCTCCAGTTCAATGAGAGGGGATGGGGTCCCCTGGCAGCCAGGACTCACAGGCGCTTGAAACAGAGAGAGACCCTTCCTGCCCCGGCCGCGGCGCTGTCGTCCTGTCCCCAGAAGGTGAGGCAAACCCCTCCTATTTATTCTCCTTTTTCTCCCTGCTACTGGTTGACCTTGGCACGGATGTGGTTTAAGGGAGTGTGGGGGGCAAGATAAACAAAACTCCAGGTTTCTGGCTGGAGGCGTCAACACAAGAGCCCCCGAGGACCACAAAGACGGGGCAGAGGGCAGAGTGGGAGGAGCCTGGGCACAAGCTCACTAATCGGCGGTGAGCCCCTGGGATCAGCCCCAGGCTGTGTGTTCCTGATTCCCTCAACAGCCCTCCCAGGCCCGGGCTGACAGGCCGCTGCCCGCAGCCCAGAGTGCCGGGCGGGTCAGCAGGACTGCAAAGCCTTTAAAATGGAACCGACGCAGAAACCACACCCTGTAGCAGGTCACTCAGAACCCACGGCCTGAGCCCGTCAGGCCGAAAACCAGAGAAAGTCAAAATATCAATATTCTCTGCAAGGCAGAAACGAGACCTAGGGTCGTATGGCACAATGGTCAAAACGCCGGTGTAACCCACAGGAAGAACCAGGGAATCTCGAATGGCCCGGGGAGAAGACCATCGAGAGGTGCCAACAGGGAGACGCGGGAACTCACTCAACACTGAAGTGTTGCGAAACACGTTAAACGATTCTGACAAAGATAAGCACCCCACTAGTGTAGGTAAATACTCTTAACAAGAAACACGATACAGAAAGTCTCAACCAGAAATAAAACAAAACATACATAACCACATATAACATATATAAAAAATCCAAACAGAAATGTCAGAGCGACAGTGGCCGCTATAGGGGCGCTGACCCCCTCCACGAGCAAACGGAAAGCCGCACCTACCCAGGTAGCAGCAACGCCTCCTACGAGGCCCCCGCGCGCGGCACGACCAGCGCCTGACAACGCGCAGGAGAGAGAGACCGAACGAACGCAGGGGCCGGGAGCCCTGGGGAGCGGCGGGAGGTGGGTCCCCCGCGAGAGGAGCAGGCGCGCCCCCTGTGCGGGACCCCCCACCTCCCGAGGGCGCGGCCGGGCTGCGTTCGGGGCTCAGGCCTACCTGCCTGCGGGGTCCTCACAGCGCGCTCACAGTGGCACCGCCTGGAGCCCCGGCCTCCGAACCCAGGGAGCGGGACGCGGGCAGCGCCTGCGCCTGGTCCACGACGCGCCGGCTGCAGGCGGCGGGCGGGGGCCCACGCGGCGGAAGTGCCCGCTCGTGCCCAGGGGCCGGAAGTCTCTGCTCGTGCCCAGCGGCCGGAAGTGCCTACTCATGCCCAGGGGCCGGAAGTCGCTGCTCGTGCCCAGGGGCCGGAAGTGCCTACTCATGCCCAGGGGCCGGAAGTCGCTGCTCGTGCCCAGGGGCCGGAAGTGCCTACCCATGCCCAGGGGCCGGAAGTGCCGCCGGCTCGAGGAGCCCGCGCAGAGGCCGCTTCCGTTGGGACCACGTGCGGGGCGACGAGGGAGGGAGAAGCCGCGCAGAGGAGGCTGGGGGGCCGCGGGAAGTCGGCGGGCTTGAGAGACAGAAGAGCACCAGGGTTTAGGCCCCTCCGCGTCCATCGGGCGGGCGGGGGCTCCAGGCCTCCCTGCAAGGCCATTACAGCCCAAGCCCATTATTTCGGCCTGAACAAAGGGAGCAGGCAGGGTCAACAGGGCAGGGCTGCACCCACCTGGCTTCCCCACCTGCAGCCGCTGTGGCTCAGGGGCCAGCGCTCCAGGCACCTGCAGTGCTGCTTGGTTCTTACCGGCCTTTCCCAGCCACTCAGCACCCACAGGGCTGATTCCTATTCTTTTCTTTTTTTCTTTTATTATTTTTATTTTATTTTATTTTATTTTATTTTATTTTTATTTACTTATTTTTATTTTTTATTTTATTTTATTTTTTTAGACAGAGGGGAAGGGAGGAAGAAAGAGAAGGAGAGAAACATCAATGTGTGGTTGCCTCTCACATGCCCCCAGCTGGGGTGGCCCGCAACCCAGGTATGTGCCCTGCCTGGGGAATCAAACTGGCGACACTTTGGTTTGCAGGCAGACACTCAGCCCACTGACCTACACCAGCCAGGGCTGGTTCCTATTCTTCTTAAACTACTTTTTTAAATTGAAGAGGAAGGAACACTCACTTTGTAATATAAGGGCCAGCATTATCCCGATACCAAAACCAGATGAAGACATTACAAAAAAAAGAAAATTACAAGCCAGCATCCTTCATGATCCTAGATGCAAAAATTCTTAACAAAATATTAGCAAACCAGATTCAATAATACTTTAAAAAGACTGTGCACCATAACCAAGTGGGGTTCAATCTAGGGATGTAAGTTTGGTTAAACATTCATAAATCAATGAACATGATACATCACATTAATAAAAGGATAAAAATAATATCATTATCTCACTATACGCAGACAAAGCATTTAGCAAAATTCAACATCCATTTATGATAAAACCTCTCTCACCAAAGTGGGAACAGAGGGACATATCTCAGCGTGATAAAGGCCACGGAGGACAAGCCCACAGCCAACATCCTCCTGAGTGACGAGAAGCTGAAAGTCTGTCCTCTGAGATCAGGAACAGGACACGGAGGCCCACCGTCACCACCTCTATTCCACACAGCCCCGGAAGTCCTAGCCACAGCAATCGGACAAGAAAAAGAAACGAGAGACGTCAGATGGGATAGGAAGAAGTACAGCTCCACCTTCCTGCCCCTTCCGTCTGCGGACGCTACCCCAGCTCTGCCGTCACAGACAGCAGATGGGCGCAGTAGCTTCGGGTCTCCATTTTCCTCCCCCTCCCACCCCTCACGACCCCCCCTCCACTGAAACATCTGGTTTTCCGTGAAAATCATCTGTGAGGCCAGGGCGGCGTGAATAATGGATTCTCCGCAGTCCCCTCCCCGCTCCGCCAACCCAGCGAGCCAAGCCCTGCATTCAACTCTGAGCAGAAGCTTCCAGAAGGATGAGGCCACAGCCTCCTTCCTGCACCATGTGAGCGGCCAGGGCCTCAGGTGGGTGGCTTCTTCCTCCGTGTTTTGTCTGCGATGAGCAAAGCAGTAACGACCCTGGCTGCTGCCTCTCCGGGCCTCTCCGGGCCTCTCTTCGGGGGTGACGCTTGTGAAGGGGACCCCCGCTCTGCCCATGACGTCTTAGTGATTTTTTTTTTTCAGTGCTGCTCGTTACCATGACGGTGGCAATGAGGTTGCCCTGGAACTTCTGGAGAGTTCGACTCATCCGAGGGCGGCAAGCCGCGATCCAGGCCGTGAGCCGAGCCCTGTCCTTCCCAGAGGTGGCAGAGCCCACCTTTCCTCTGCGGAGCGGCGCACGGCTCACCGCTGCGCCTGCGCGCATGATCGTCCCACGGCTGCATGGTTCCCAGTGGAGCCCAGCACGGGTTAAAAAAATGAGCTACGTCCATTTTCGAGAACATAAACATTAAAGGTGATAAAATGTGTCTACACATGTAAGGTCATAAAATAACGCAGATCGATGAGGTTCTGCACAGACGGCCCCGCAGCCCGCGTGAAAGATCGTGCTGACAGACATCCCCTAACATTAATAAATTAGTATAGGCACGTGGGCCACCTGCAGGACTACAGCGCATCTGTTGGTGATGAGGGTCCTAGCGCCGGCAAGGCGGGGGGAAGCGCTTCTGCGTTCTCAGCCACCGGCTCCCGGCAGAGCCTCGGAAATGCCGGTTGAATGCGCAGGTGTGAATGGCCAGCTGCAGAGTCCAGAGTCATATACGGACTTCTGATTACGTGGGGGTCGGCGCCCCTAACCCCCATGTTGTTCCAGGGGTAAACGAAAATTACACACTAACACAGATTAATTTAATCACATCACCTTTAACTTCATTGTAGAGCTGATACATTTTCCACGCTGTTGTTAAAAAGGTAGGGAGGTGGTGGAATTCCGTTTTCTATAGTAGCATGTGTTTCTGCCTTATTCTAACCCGAGTGGGGCTCCTCTCCAGGACACGCAGCCGATCGTAGGCGTGCTGGGTGTCCCTAAAGCTGCCTGTCCCCCCTTTACCACGGGCCTAGTGGTCTCCAGCTCGGGGCCATGTCTCAGCCACCAAAGCGGGCAATGGAACCAAAAGCCCAGGCTATTTAAGCGGCAGCTTCCAGCCTCGGACATTTTCCTCCTGGACCGGAGTGTTTCCGGCACACACACTGGGGGGCGCCCGAAGCGCTCCGATCACATCCCAGTGGCTGTTGTGGAACTTTGAAGAACCCAGGAACCTATTTCTGGCCCGGAAGGTCCTCGAACGACACAAAGAATAATCGTAATAACATTTGCTGGCTCCGTGACAAGACCTTCCCAGGTGCTTTGCCTGTATCGACTCAAATCCTGTGGTTCCCTGTCCTGGTTTTATAGATGAGGAAACTGAGGCATGGTGTCGTCACTTGTCCAAGGGCCCAGAGCGTGCGCGTGATGGAGCCAGATGCAAACACAGCAGTCTCGGCTCCAGAACCTGTGTGCTTGGTTGCCCACCCCCACTCCCACGTCCTGCGAGCCACAGTGGACAGCGATGGCCACAGAGTGGAGTCCACACTCACGGTGCTCACAGCGACGGAGGCCTCCCAGCCAGGACGGATGACAGCGTCTCCCACTCACCTTGGCTCCATCATGGACGTGGATGTGCGTCAGTGATACAACAGTACCCGTGGGTCAGTCCACCCGTCTCCCACCACGCCCCTGGGCCCTGCTGCCCCCCAGGGAGCTGGCCCCGCCCTGGGCACACTGCTCCCCTCTCGGGACCTCTGGGAATAAGCACGGCCGACGAGCATTTGCTGACGAGACCCGGCCATGCAATGTGGCCAGAAATCCAGGCTCCGGCAGCAGACAGACCCCGCTCTGCCCCTTCCTGGAGAAGTGACTGTGGGCACGTCACATCAGTTGCCTCGATTTCCCCATCTGTGTTTGGGGGTGACAAAGCCAACCTGTCCATCCACCAGCACCAGACTGAGCCGCCCTTTTGGCCCGGGGCTGGAGAGGGGCCTGGACTGTAGTTTAGCCGCCGTTTCAGTGGCGTTTCCCGTCTCTCCCGTCAGTGACAATGCCTCTGGGATGGCCACGGCTGGCTTCATCTCCCCCATCAGGAGCTGCCTCCAGGCATCAGAGGGGCCCTGCCTCCATCTGCTGGGACCAGTATTCCCTCCCTCCACTCCCACCGCCCCTCTGAGGTCTGCACCGGGGCTGGCACCCCCGCCTCGGCCGGACACCGCAGCGGGCGCAACTGGACAGCACCCACCAGCCTGCCTGGCAGACGTTCACTGAAAGGCATCTCTGAAGGATTTCCTTCTAACGCCAGCACACCTCCCGGCCTCGCCACGCCGAGGCATCTGCTCTGTGCAGCCCGGCGCTCAGAACTTCCTGGGAGTGGATAAAGGAGCGGCTGCCGAGGGGGCGGGAACGGCTTGCTCGAGAGGGGACTCCATGAGCTGGGATAGCATTTAGCTCTGCGTGTCTGGAGACAGGTCTGTCTTCGTAGCTGTGGGAGGGGGAAAAAGGAGGGGGGTACTTGAGGATTTTGAACTTCGGAACAGAGAAGGGGAACATGAGCAACTTGGCTTTGGACAGATGCAAAGTTAACACATTCGGCGCCCACACGCACACACACCGAGTCAGGCCGGAGATCACAGCCCAAGGCTCCCAACAAAACCAGCCGGCCTAGGCCAGCCTCCCCTAAGACGGGGGTCAGCTGTGTCCGGCAGCCGTACCCAGCGTCAGGACTTGCATAACAGAGCAGGATAAAAACTGGTCTTCTTGCTCCTGGTCGGGTCCCCTCCCCAGGGTGACGCAGGCATCTGAGCTCCCTTGTCTGCCCCACTCTGCACCTTCAAGCCCCCTGCATGGCCCCAGGGGAGGGGACAGGGTGCGTGGAGAGTGCTGGCAGCCTCCTGTGTGGATCTAAGGGGCCCGCCTCCCACTGACCCCCTGGCGGCACAGAGCTGTCTGTGTGCCTGGGCTTGGGGGCTCACGCGTCTCTGCCACTGGAAGCAGCTGAGTTACCACAATGTCTCCGTGTTACATGCGACTTCCACTACCATTTTCACAGCTCCAGGCCGGCACGCCAAGGAAGGGCGAGCGTGTGCGATGGGGCAGGGAGCTCAGCGACGAGGGGCGGCGTCCACGGGCTCAAACTCTGCCTCCATCCCTTTCTCGCCAAGAGCCCCCTGAGCGACCCATGCCATCGCACTTGGCCTCTGTGTTCTTGTGTGTTAAACGGAGCCCACGGAACGCCAATCGCAGGCTACGCAGAGGCTCAGACAAGAGAATGCGCAGAGTGAACGCCCCTCGCACAGTGCCGCCGGACCCCCTGCTCCTTCCGGGGGACGCTGCAGGTCACGAGGGTCTTTGCAGGGTTGGCTTACCTGGAAAGGGGAGGTGGAAACCTTGTCCAAGACACGTGGCCCTGGCAGCCGAGGCCAGCATGCAGAGGCCACAGTGTGGGCCTTGCGTGGGTCACGTAGATCCCCCCAGTTATCTGAGACTGCACCCCAAACTCACAGGCTTGGGACTGAACATGGCAGGAGCTGTGTCCTGGATGCCTCTGAAAGACAGGGCCTCCCGCGTCGCCAAGCCTCCCTCCCCACGCCCAGCTTAGGCTGGTCCCACCCAGACGGGCAGCCGCGGGGCAGGCGTCCTGCTCGAGGACCCAGGGGGTCTAGGAAGATGGGGAGCACACTCTCTGGACCGTGGGCCCAGGGAGCCCCGAGCCCAGCCCTTGCTCTCCCATCTTTCCACTGCCCCGCGGGGATCTACGCTGTGAGCACAAGAAAAGGGGGGTGTTGTCAAAACTCACAACCACACGTGTTTAGGGAGCTTTATGTTTTTCCAAACATTCACCCCAGTGGGCATGTTGAGTCCTTGCAGCCAGGTGCCCACGGCCCGGGAGCCCATTCCCCATGGGGCTACACAGCATTTCCCTCCACGGAGACAGTGACTTGCCTGGGACCCCTGGCGAATTGCCCACCGGGGCTGCTGACTTTGCAGCCGAGGCCAGACTCAAGGCCCTCCTTCATCCCCCCCCTGGAAGATGAGGCTGCGGACCACCTGTCCCCTCCCGCAGCCTCCTCTGTTTCCCAGACACACAATAGAGCCATCTCCAGAAAGGCCGCCAAACCCAGTAAACATCCAAGAAGATAATCATTAGATACGGGAGTGCTGGGCCGCATGTAAATGAGCTATGTGGGTCTCATTCCCTTCTCACAAGAGGAAGTTAACTGTCTCAGAAAGGAGAAGAGAGTCGGAGGCCTCTTTGTTGTTCTGGCGGCGGGCAGCCCCAACGAGCAAACGATGGGATAATTCACTTCGCATTGCACCTGCTCGCAGAAACCCCCTCCTCCCGTGCGGAGCAGGGTGCGCGGGCCGGCTCCTCCCGCCTCGGTGCCCTGGCGGGAGCAGTGGCGGGATAAGTCATTAGAATGCTGACTTCCAGCTTCGTGGAGTCGGGGTATTTTCTCCGATCGTAAAAGGACCCCAACCCGTTGCAAGATCCAAATGGACTGGCAGGAAAGCCGAGAAGGGGGAAGAGAGGGAGTCACAGGTGCACGGGTTCGCCTCCTAGGTTCATATCAGGCATGCAGCTGTCCCACCGCTGCGCTCGGAGCGCCTGCTGGCACGGCCTCTTCTGAGGGGTACTTGGCAGATACCGGAAATTGTCCATGTGCTTACCCCTTGACCTGCTACTTGCACTTCGAGAATGTTTACCCTAGCTTGTCTTGCACGTGTTCAGGAAAGAAGTGGGTACAAGAATACTTATTGTGTGACATCAACGTCTACAAGAGCAAAGGCTGGAAGCTTCATAAATACCCATCACTCAGGAAGCTGTTAAATCGATCACGGTATGTCCCAACAAGAACCTACTCTGCAGCCTTTAACACCAGGGAGGGCAGCCCTGGCCGGGTGCTCAGTGGGTTGGAGTGTCGCCCCCGTGCTCCAAAGAGGCTGCGGGTTCCACCCCTGGTCGGAGTGTGTACAGGAGGCGGCAGATCCACGTTTCTCTCCCTCTCTCTCTCTCTCCCTCTCTCAGCCCCTCCCCCTTTCTCTGCCTCTAAAATTAGAAAATATATCCTTGGGTGAGGATTAATAAAAAAGAATGGTGTGCTCAGCCTCTCCTGGCAGAGACCCGGCCAAGGGAAGTATCTGACCAAGTGAACTTGAGCACCCTCTCTCATTCAGTCCAGAGCTGGCGTAGGAGCAAAGACAAACGGACCCCTCCCTGCTTCCCGACCGCAGAGGAGGGAAAGCTGGCACCTGGAAGAAGTCGCAGCCGAGCCACGTCTGTGTTTGGAGGGGATTCTGTGACAAGCCGCCTGGGATGTGGGTCGGGATGAGGGCGCATCTGAGAGTCCCCTCGAGGCTGACTTGCAGGGGGATCTGGGAGCGGGGCCGAAGGGCTGAGCTCCGCTCCGGAGGAGAGCGGGGCCAGCCTAGCCGTGCCTCCTGGAAAAGGGAAGGAGAAAACCAAACTGACCAAGCCCAGGGGAGCTGAGGGGGCAGGAATTCAGTGCGCGGGGACCCCAGGACACAGGTGGACGTATCGGCTCCAGTGTGCGTGACTCCTTCCTCTTTCTTTGCTATAAAAGTGTCTTCGGATGAGTGTTTTCTTTTAGGAAATCATGAAGCAGGGAGAATCAGACACGGACCCAAAGAACCACAATACAAAAGAACATTGGACGGGCTGTGAGAACTCCCGGAGCAAAGTGATCCCTTCCAAGTGGAAGGTCCGGCAGGCTTCATGGAGGAGGCGGTGTTGAAGAACAGGGCTGTTTTGATGAGGGGAGTGGAATGGGGTTTGGGTGCACCGTGATTGGTGCTCCAGGCGGGTGGAAGGTGTCCACAAGGATGCCAAGGTCGGAGGGCACGGAGCCTGTGCCAGAGTGCAGCGGGGTCAGACGGTCTTCTTCTAGGCCCCCTTTACCTACCCCACCCCCCGCAGTTTCTGTGAAACAACAAAATGGTCTATTTGCATTTCACAGCCACCATATCACTCAGAGAGATCGAGTGGAAGGGACCTACATAATTAGGAGACAAAAAGGCACGGGGTAAATTTAATCTTTCCAAAGAGCTTCCCGTATCCACCCCCCACTCGAGACCAGAGCTCGTCCTCGTCCCCCAAGCCCGGCCCCCAGGCCTGATGGCCCACGCCAGCGGTGCGGCGGGGGGCGGCCATGCACGGCCTCTGAGCGCTGGCCGGTTGCCATTTCTGTATGAAGATTAAACCCTCCCCGGTTTACTCGCTACCCCCTGCACCGAGGAGTCTTCCCCAGGCCCCGCAGCGGGCCCCGGCCTGCAGGGCCCAGGACGGAGGAGCAGAGACGGGACCTGTCCGTAAGCCGCCACACTCGGGTTTTCTGCAGACGTCGTCAGCGTCAGGACCCGAGGGTGTCGCCGAGGACTCGGGGTTCCTGCAGCAACCGGAGCGCCAGCGCCCACTGCTCACCGCGCTCAGACCCCGGGCCCCGTGTTCGCTCTTTACCCGGTGAGACTAGAGGAAGACGCCCCTGCCCTTTGTCTCCCCCTCCCTGTCACCTGCGCGGTGCCACCCTCTGCACCGGCAACCACTTAGTCCCCACCTAGTTCCAAGGAGTGACGTACTTGAGAGTGAAGAACACACCTAAGGGAGCTGGGGTCTGGTCCCTGCTGTGTCCCTGGCTGGGTGACCTTGGGCAGAGCAACTGACCTTTCTGAACCTCCATTTGTTCACCTGTGGAATGCAAAGAGAATGTGAAGTTATCACCTCCAACACCCCTGATGGCAGGCTTCTCAGCCGTGACACTTGGTACTCAGGGGTGGACCGCTCTTGGCCGCGGGCAGCTGTCCTGTGCGTGTAGCCCAGCAGTGCTGCTGGCGGACTCCAAAGGCCAGAAGCATCTCTGAGTTATAACACCCCAAAATGTCTCCAGACTGCTGGGGTCCCCCTGGAGGACAAACGCCCCAGGTCACGCACCTGGCAGGACGGAGGCCGAAGCCGAGTCTGGGTCGCAGGACAGACATTGGGATCAGAGAAGATCTGGGTGGTGGCCTCCCGGCCCAGAGGGGCCCACACAGAGGGTCCTTTTCTGACCAAAGCAGACTCAGGAAAGAGGAGAAGGTGGCAGATGACAGGTGTTTTGACTCCTTGAACAGGGAGGACAAAGTTTAGTTTCTTTTCTTCATTTAATTAATCCCCACCCAAGGGCATTTTTTCACTGCTTTTAGAGAGGAAGGGGGGGAGAGGAGAGAGAAACACCAACGTGTGAGTGAAGCATCGATGGGCTGGTCCCCGAATACATCTAGGCCAGAGACTGTACCCACCCAGACCAAACCTGCAACCCAGGCACGTGCCCTGACCGGGGGTCGAGCCCGCAGCCTTCCGGCGACGGGACGACGCCCAGCAACTGAGCCAGACCGGCTGAGTTTACCTCTGAACTACCCAAGGACAAACCATCACGGCCATGCACATTAACTTTTTCCATGGACTTTCTTCGTTTCGCCAGAGAAATGGAATCCCTTCTATTAACCAGGCTTCGCCCCTGGATCAGAGTATAAATACACACATGCACACACATCGACACACATGTGCACATGTGCCCAACCACATGTGTGTGCAGACATATGTGCACACGTGTGTGTGCGTGCATGTGTACATGCACACACACACACCCCTTCCCAGGCTGCAGAAGGGTAGGTGTTTCATGCCAAGTTAGAAGAGACGAGCTCCAGGATGAGCTCCAGTGTGGGTCCCTGAGAGGAGCCAGCTGCTCCCCGGGATCCAAACTCTGCGCAAAGGGGAGACCCCAGAAGCCCCAGAGAGTCCGGGGGAGCTGAGAGCAGGGCCAACCCGACTGCTTCCAGGGGAGCCAGTGCTGGGGCCTGCCAACCCCCATGCGGGGGCCCCCGAGGACCCCCTCACTGAAGCCTGCTCCCCGGCCAGGCCCCAGGAGGGACACAGGAGAGTGGCGAGCAGGTCGGGGGACCCAATTAATGGAGGCCACTGCGGGAGGTGTCAGCTCATCAGGTGACAGCGCCACACAGCCCCACCCTTGGCCTGTGACTCCCCAAAGGAGGAAGAGAATCCCACAAGGAAGAGAGTTTGAACTTCAAGGCCCTAGTCTTTACCTCAAATGGGTACAATTAAGTTTCCAGTGGAAACATAAGAACGGGAAGCTAATTTTAGAGCTAGAGAAAGAAATTAAGATTTTTGCACACCTAACTTCTAAGCCATAAATGCCTCTCCTGTCAGACAGAAAGGCCCCTTAAACGGTGGCTTCACCCTCGGGCTGGAGCCCAGGGGCGGCCGTCTACTTGGGCCTCCTGGGGGCTTTAAAAGGCGGACCAGTAGCAGCGGCCAGGCCGATTCGGCCCGAGCGTCTGCGATGGTGGCTCAGGGAATCCAAGCTTTTTTCAAAAGCACTCCAACGGATTCTTATGTACAATCAGAATTGAAAACCAGTCTCTAAGTCCAAATCCAAGCCAACGCTCAGAGAAGTCCATAAAGCAAGTAGGCCCCCCCGGGGCCAGCGGCCTGGCACCCGCCTCCCCAGTCATGCTCCGTCCTCAGGGGACCTCGGGGTGTGCGGCGGCTCTGTGGTCGCTGCCTTTCCACCTTATTTTCGTCATTTCTTTGCGCAAAGTGTGCTGGGATCTCTCTCTCTCTCTCTCTGTCTCTCTCTCTCTCTCTCTCTCTCTCTGATGGAACCTTTAATTCAGTGTCTGTCGGCTGCAGGGCAGTCATCACCTGCCACAGGAGGCTCCTGCCGCTGGGATTAAGGAGAAATGCTAATTCTTCAGTAATTTACACCCTGCGTGGCTCAGTCAAGACAAAAAGAAAAAAACGCACTTTTTCTTCCTTTTATAGATTTTGTTCATTTCCTTTCAGGGGAACATCAGGATGTGCATGAAATCCCTAAAACGAATGTGTCAAATTATTTTGATTTGCAGCTGGCTGGCACGTGCCCTTGGCTTCTCTCCTTACAGAGGGAAGCGGGGGCCTTTAGGGAGGTGAGCCGAGGCGGCCACCAGGGGGCGGCAGGCAGATTTTGGACACACGCGGAGAAGGGCCTCTGGGCAGCCTCGGGCTGGCCCCGCATCCCGTTCTCTCTGTGCTGGAAGCTCAAAGGGGAGTGACCCCAAAGGGGGTCCCCCTGGCTGGGACCCCCCCCACCTGGAGCCCCACCCACAGACAAAGCCTGAAGAACGTTGTGTTGCTTAGAGCACAGCTCTCAGAAGCTTTTACGAAGTCAGCCTGGGTTCAAGCCCCCGCTCCTGCATGACTTCGGACCAGCTCCTGGTCCTTCCGCCCGGCCCCCGCCACAGCTCTGTAAATGGCAATGCCTTGGGGCGCAGCTCTCCGAGGACACAGAAGCCTGAGCTCTGGTCTTAACAGCTTACTCTGTCAGAGGCTGAAGGGGTTTGGGACACCCCACCCCACACTCCATGAATTTAGAGTGAATTTAGGGTGCTGCGAGCTGAAGGCACTAGAAAAACGGCCCGCGAGGGAGAGGCCTTCTCTGGGAGCCCCTCATCGGCTTCAAACGGACCCTCCAAAAGGACCGCGGCTGTCTTCAGTCCCCAGCCTGGGGAGACGTACTCATCGCAGGAAAGGAGACCAGGGGTAGACCCCACACCCATACGCATGTTATCACTAACAGTCATGTCCCCGCTTACTCCTCTAAGGGCCTGTTCGTCTCCCCTAAAAACCACCCCCTCTGCTGAGGCAGCCTGCCCCTCCCCTCTCCTCCCTGCAGCAAGACCGAGTCCCAGGGGTTCTGCCTTCGGGTAACTCCCATCTCCTCAGGAAAACCAGGGCTCAGGGCTGGCTCAGCTACCAGGGGCTCATTCAGGACCGTGTCAACCACGGGGCTAAATTGTGAAATTCAAACAGCAAGCGTAGACACTTGCAGAGGCCTCGGGGGCTGGGGTGGTCAGGGAGGGCTTCCCGGAGGAGGTGGAAGCAGCCGGAGCCGCCTCCAGGTGCAGGGGGTGGCACGGGGGAGGGGCAGGTGTCTCAGAGAGCGCAGCTCAAGTCTTACAAATGTTGAGTTTTTCCCAACCTGCCCATGGACTATTTTTATTTTATTTTCTAAGATATTTTACAACGTCTACACACAAACGAGGTCTAAAGTAAGAATCTGAATTTCCCAACCGACACCACTAAAACCATGCACTTTGGGCCAACCTATCCGGCTTCCATAAGCACTCCCAGCTTCAGGGGGCTGGGGGAGAGGCGGCGCCCCACTCCAGTGCTGCCCCTGGCCCCGAGGGATGCGTGGGCTTTGTAAACCACTCCTCAGAAGTGAGGAGAGGGGGTGGCCACGGAAGACCCTGTGGAGGGAAACACACAGGCACCCGCAAGAACCCGGAGAAAAGGCACAGAAGTGGTAGTTCTCCCCCGTCGAGAGACGGGCCAGAGCCCCGGGACGAGGCACCCCGGCAGGCGTGGCCCCATCGCGCCACAGCCTCCTGCCCTGGGCCCTCTGCACGCTCAGAGGCCCCTCGGAGGCTGCACTCAGCTAGTGTCCTCGCAGGAAAAGCCTCAAAGCTGCACGGGAGGCCTGGGTCCCTATATTTCGTCGAATCTTCCCCACAGCCCCAGGGGAGCAGAGCTCAGTACAGCAGCCGTGTGCAGGCTGAGGAAACTGAGACTCTGAGAAATTAAGTGAAAGGGGCTGCCACAGCCACACAGCTGGAAGGCACCCGGCGCCCGGCCTCCCAGCCCCCCCGCTCCTGTCCCTGGGGAGGCCGCCTTTTGCGCTTCCGGCTGTAGTCTGCTGAGCGCACACCCTGAATCCGGAGCACAGGTTGATAAAATAAGCCTTCTCTGCGTGTTTTCCCATTATGGAGCGCGATCGCCTGGTCTTTCCGTACCCATTCCCCCCAAAGCTGTGTCATTAACTAAAGAATATGTTCTGACTTATCCAATAAAGTGTTTAACCTTTCTAATGTTTTATTGATTCTCAGAGCTTTGGTTTCACCAGAAGATCCTGATTGCTACATTAACAATCTCATTGATATTCCTTTAACAAACCCTCTACGCTGGGGAGTGCGGCACGGGAGCAGGGGACAAGGCTCCCCCATCAGGCCGCGGTCAATGGGCTAACCTCGCGCCCACCGCCCACATGCAGGAAAAGGGGCCGGCGAGAACACGGGTCTACACCCAGGTCCCCACGGGGGCCGGGACATCCAAACCCAGGCGGCGGGGCTGCCTGAGCGTGGGGCTGGGGCCCCCTTGGGAGGGAGCCAGGGAAAGAAGGAAAAAAGTTTTCTGCACGTGGCTCCCTCTAACCCCCTATAGCCAGGGTGCTCCTTGCAAAGTCAAGTTGGACCCTTCAAAGGCAACCAGGGGTCCCCGGGCGGCTTCGGGCACAACGGAGCCTGAAGTCCAGTCCCTCAGTAAGGCTGTCTCTGCGGCGGCTGCGCCCACCAGCTCCGCCTGGTGAGTTTGGGGGGTGGGGGGCGTTGGCTGTGAACTCTCCCCCGGGTCACCCCAGCGTGTCGCCCCGTTTGAGAGGTGCTGACTTACAGACGCTCTCAGGAAAGGGACAGGAACGACACGTGGAAAACGCAGGAGGCGGGGCACACAGAACGAGAAGCAGCGACATGCGTTGGATCCCACTCCTGCGTGGAGAGACCGGCAAAGAGAAGGGAGGGAGCACTTTTTTCAAGTGACGACTGAGACGTTCCAAGACCAAAGGAAACATTCAGGACCTCGGGTCGATAGACAGAAAGAGCTCAGAATGGTAGATTTATTTTTTTTTTAATCTACACACGAAGATATGAGATTGATGTTTGGGAACATTAAGGACAGAGAGTGACCGTCAGAAGCTACAGCGTGAGAAGGCAGGTCGCCCAACTTGACCGTGAACCAGGGGACCGGTGTCTCGCAGTAACCCTTCAGTGCAACGCCAGGACTCTCACACATCCGAAGTGGGGAGGAAAAAATGTTGCGCTCTGAATTTTGTATCCAGTTCATCTAGCACTTCAACCGAGGGCCATGTCGGGCCGCCGGGGCTCGTCGCACAAAGCCCGCGCGTGAAACCCCCGGGGCCGGTTCAGGCCCGACGTGGGGGCGTGCGCAGGCAGGACCGGAGGCTCCGCGGCCGTGGGGGAAGTGCCAGGAAAGACACCCGGGGCAGGGGACAGGACAGGATGGCAGCCGCTACTGACCCCGACCGCACAGGAATGGACAATATTGTGGCGATCGCGGATGTTTTGCGTCGCTTTTCACGTTTCTAACGTCGCATTAAAGTGCTGCCTGTCTTCGCTGAGCTTGTGGGCGCCCCTCCAAATACCGCACACGGTGGCTGCCGCCCCTCCCACTCGCCCACCTCACCCCGGCCCCAGCCCCCTGCCTCCACCCTCCGGGCCTTTGAGGACGCGACAGCTGCAAACCGCCTCGGCTCATCCGTGCCTCCTGCCCAGGAACCGAGCGGCATCTCGGGGCTGCTCCATGTGGAGAAGTCAGAAACCGGACCCCCGGGGGCAGCCCCGGCCGGGCCAGCGGAGGGCCGGGCGAGCGGGCTCCCACACTGACCACCCTGCAGGCTGACTTTCAGCTCGGGAGCTCTGGGGCTGGAGCCGGCTCCTGCGGCGAGAAGGGACTGTGACAGATGGCATAAGATACCACGGCAATTTTACTGACAAAGCACTAAGCGTATCACAGAAGAAAATCAGAATCGATTCATCGGCTTCCTAGCAGCAGCGAGTCTAACGGGCAGTGAGGCATAATCTTGATAATGTCCTTGTTCCAAAAGAAGGAAGAATTAACTAGGCTGCCCTAAGTGTGTCTGCAAGACATTCCTTTTTGTTTCTATTACCCTGGTAAGGACTTAAACCCCATTGGTACGGAAATAAACTCAGCTCTGCGGTTAGATTCCTGTTCCGGGGCGCGACCTCAGCAGGTCTGCCCACACACCTCTCTGCTGCAATGCGATCTTCGTCTGGGGCCTGCAGGGTTTCGGCTCTGTCGTTCGCGAATAAAGCACACTCTTGTTCCAAAGGCCGCGACTGTGGCCTTCTTGGAGGGGGCTGTACTCATTGAGGATCTTTGGTGGCAAAGGAAACGGACTCTGAGCAGCCCAGTAACCTTCCAGTAAGTTCTTTTTCAATGTGAATGACCCTAAGAACCAGCTGAGCTGGAGAACCAAGTTGAAGGAGGACGAGAACCACGTGGTGCGCCCTATGGACAGGGCAGGCCTGGCTCGGGCAGCAGGTGACAGTAGACAGCTTTGTCCGGACCCGGTCGCTGCGGCAACAGAGCCCTAGTGATGCTTTGCATTCCAGCTTCCATCACTTCTCTGAGGATTGAAGGCGCCCAGGGATCACGGGCCCGCCCTAGACTGACAACGGAGACCTTCCTCTATGAGCGCGGGAAGAGCCCCACAGAGACACCACGGTGCTGAGACTGAGAAAAGGGCGCGTGGGCGATGGGTGGGCGGGGACCGCAGAGAAGCTAAGACCCGTCAGACACCAGGCGGCACTTTTAAGAACATGGCCATGGTGACGTTTTCCCAAGCACGTTACGAGGTGTGAAAGGTCTAGAAAATGCGCCCTCTGTGCCCAGCGCCTCCGCGTTCCCTCAGCTCCCCTACCAGCCCCTGGCCAGAGCCATGGAGCCCCAGACACGGGGAACCGCTCGGGACCGTGTTCAACGTTGAAATGAGAAGCCAGGCTGGGTTCCACCAGGGAGCACCGGCTTTGGGGGTGAGACGTGGCAGATGCGCTAGACCCCTGGCGTGTGACGGCAGCAGCGACGGCGCTGTCTACGCAAGCGCGCAGCCGCGTGCAGCGACGCAGCGCAAACCCGCCCCCAGGCAGGTAGCCGCGAGGGGCGGGCCGCAACCTCTGAGATGGCTGGGACCCAGAGGGTGCCGGGGCTCGCACTCGAAGAGTCAGGTCTCTTTACACGGCTTGCTCCAGAATCCGCAGCGCTCGGCCCCCTGCCCCACCCCCACCCCGGAGGCAGCCACGCGTGCGTCTCGCTGCTGGTTCCTGCGCTGCTGCTTGGATGCCTCCGAAGCCATGGTAAGGAGCCGTGGAAGTGGGCTGGCCAAACGGTTTGGTTTTTCCCATACGATGGCTCTAGTAGCATTAACTGTCTTTAACTTCATTCCAGGCAATTTTGTTAGATTGTATTGTGACAGCTGTCATATCAGTGTGCGTTTAAAAAAAACTTACCAAAATTGGTGAATTTTTGTGTAGCCATTTTAATAGTGAAGGTGGAAGACGATACGCAACATTTTCGGCCTGGTATGCTTTATTGCTCCAAGAAAGGTAAAAATGCAACTGAAACACACAAAAAAGATTTGTGCCGTGTATGGAGAAGGTGCCGTGACTGATCGAACGTGTCAAAAGTGGTTGCAAAGTTTCGTGCTGGAGGTTTCTCGCTGGACGATGCTCCACGGTTGGGTAGACCAGCTGAAGTTGACAGCGATCAAATTAACTGAGAAGAATAGACGCCATACCATGTGGGAGAGAACCAACGTACTCAAAATATCCGAATCAATAAAGTTATTGGTGAAAATGAAAAACGTGCCTTTGATTACATGGAAAAAACCATACGGACTTTTTGGCCAACCCGGTAGTCTGAGGCACTGTCTTGTTTTCTTCCCTACGTGGCCGGAAAACAGCCCTCCTCCCGGCTCCCCTGAGCCCCGCCCACCTCCCTTCCCTTCCTGCCTGCTGTCTACCCCAGGTCTCCTGGAAGAAATCTCCGACCAGCTTCTCCGACTTGCCCGGGATGGAGCCCTCCTATGGAGTCACAGTGTTGTCCCGAGATCCCCCTTCGCCCTCCCCCTGAGAACTCTGGGCACAGCCCCCTTGAGTTAGACCCCGTCCCCTGTATCCTGCTTCTCCTCTCCTCTCTCTCTACCTAAACCCCAGTTTGGGTAGAGCGCTTCTTCCGGTAACTGTGACAAAGAGCACATGAATCTTAAATGTCTGAAAACGTTCTTATCCAGTCCTTACATCGACTCGACAGTTTGGCTGCAGATAGAATTCTAGGCTGGGACTCCTGTCCCCCCGGACCCCAATCTTCAAAGACACTGAGCCAGCATTGGCTCCCAGCTTCCAGTTCTGCTGATGAAAAGTTCAAAGCCCACCCCGTCCCTGTGGGTGGGCGCATGACACAGGCCTTGCCAGTCATGGTACCTCACCCCCCAGGGCAGCCACAGCCCAGGAGTGAACATTCCGTTCAACCAGGACCAATCAGAGCCCTTCCCTGGGGCTCATATATGCTGTTGGGGAAACCGACTGCCTAGAAAGGGGGCTTCTCAGATGGAAGGGCCCCAACTCAGGGCTGCCAGTGGCTGTCTTTCCACTGCCCACAAAATGCCTGTACGCAATGAGGAAAAATAAGGCCAAGGAGAGATGAGAGAGAGAGAGAGAGAGAGAGGGGGAGAGAGAGAATGAGCACCAGGTAGCGGCAGCGGGAAGATGCAGAGGGCATTTCTCAGTAAGACAGAAGGAGTCTCGCATCAGACACACAGGCTAGCAGCCGATGTTCGGAGGTGGGGAAGCAGAAACGTCAGCTGGGCTGACGTCAGCCCCAAATACGTGGCCCTGGGGCATCAGCAGCCACGAGGGAGGGGGAGGCCCCAGAAGGCGGAGTCTTCAGACAGAAAAGAGCAAACCGGAAAACTTGAGCTTCACATAGGTGTCTTTCATCCCTGTGTTTCCGTTAGCAAAGCAGAACCCCCAAGCCCATCAGGCGTCCATCAAGAGCATGGCTCAAAGTGCGAGGAAAGGGGGTGACCAAGCACCACTGCTCTGGGCTCAGTCCCCGCAGTGGACCACCCGAGTGACGGCGAGTCTCACTGTGTCCTGATGGTTCTGACGCCATGTGGCCTGTAAATAAACCACCCTCCACACACACGCGCGCGCGCGCACACACACACACACACACACACACACACAGAAATTAACTTTCCCTCCACAGAACAATACACCAATATTCAAAACCAGCAACTTTGCCCGTTGCCATGGCAACCAGCAGCATTAAATCCTGCTGCTAAAATTTCAAGAGCAGATGACATGAAGTATTCATGCGTAATTGCATCATCTAAAGAGAGATTTTCGTTCATACAAAATGTGAGTGTGCCTGCCAGGAGACGGGTGTCCAGAGCACGTGGCTGTCAGACTCATGGAGCCCTGCCTCCCTGGGCGCCTGTCCTCTCCACCAGTGCACGTGGCGTCGGCAGGGGCGGCAGAGGGGGCAGACTGGGGCGGGCTGCACAGGAAGCCACCGGCCCGGCTGGGCAGCGGTCCTTCCAAAGGCCTCCGGGGACTCGGGGCTCTCTGCTCCCAGACGGAGGGAAGGTGCTGTTCATTTCTGCTTGTACAAGCCCGGGTGCACCCTGGCCCCTCCAGCAGCCGACCCGAGCCAGGCGGAGACCCCTAGTGCATCGGCACGGGCGGGACCACACACGGGTCCAGACTTGGTTTCGCAGGCCGAGATGGAGCGAGGTCAGAACGGGATGTTCCTGAAGGAGGAGAGTGGCCAGGGCTGGCGGCTAGGGCGGGACAGGGCCGCACCGACCTTCCCCCACCCCTGGGCTCCCTGCTGGCACTCTAATATCGGTTTCCCAGCCAGGCCCTGCGGGGCCACACCTGACAATGACCCAGCCCTCCAACACAGAGCACCGCTGCTGTGACCACGGCCACGCGGGGCACCAAGTGTCACCGAGGGTCTGAGCAAATGCAAAAAACAGCCCCTCGGCCACCGGGCACTCGGTTCTCACACTTAGGACCAGAGGCAGGAAGCTCACTCAGCGACGTTTTGTGATAGTTTCTTTCATCGCCTCTGTCATGAGCTTCCTGGGCAAAAAGGCAGGCATGTGAGGTGGGAACGTGTTGGTCCCAATAATTCTGAGCCCCTGGGCAGAAGAACCGAGTTTAGAGCCCAGCACAATGCTGTATCTCAGGGCCGTCCCTCCTCCTGTGCTGGCGGGGAGGGCGGACAATGGGCGGTGGCGGTCCTCCCCCGGCAAACACGCAGGAATGAATGAACGAGTGAATGGATGAGTGACTGAGTGACTGAGCGAATGAGTGTGTGAATGAGTGTGTGAATGAGTGAGTGACCCAGTGGTCTGAGAAAGGGGGGAGGACCGAGGGACCGTCGGAGCTGGGACAACCCTGGAGGAAATGGGCAGGCTTCGTGGAGAGCCTTCCGGATCCAGGGCGGGCCCGGGGGGAGCCAGCCTGCCACCTGCCCCTGCGCCCTGCGGCGCGCTCTGGGGCCGCTCCCACGCGCCCCTCTGCCTGCTGGAGCTGCTGAACCCTGACTCAGCTGGGTCCCCTGCTTCAGTGCCAGGACCGAGAAGGCTCACGAGAAATAACACTGTGGCAATTTCTGCCACTGTAACAAGACAGGTGCGCTGGCGTTCGCTGCACCAGGGAGGGAAGTTACTGGTCACAGCTCAGCGACGACAAGGCCGTTTGCTGTGCACTTGCTGGGAACTGCGGCTGGGCCTGCGCCCATGACGTGAGGTCCTCAGCCCACAGAGGGCTCTGCCCGGGTTGCCCCCTCCTGTGGCACAGACCCCACCCTCCCCACCCAGCGGGCCCCTGCCTCCCTGTCAGAGTCGCACACTGTGTGCAGTGGCCTCCGGTCCCGAAACGTCCCAGGGTTCTGTCCCCTTCTCAGGTGCACCCACGTCTTCACGCGCAGCTGGCTGTCCCTGAAACTGCCATCCATCCTGGCGGCCAAACCGTTTCTTACTTCCGCCGGTACGCAAGGCACCTGGGCTTGATTAAAGAGTTTCCTGTCCGGGAAGGGAGTGCGTGGTCCGGGGTTGGGGAGGGGGACAGCAGCCTTCCCTTGGTTAAAGTGTCTGCCAGCGTTTCCCCCGTCTGGTCTCAGGCAGCTTGAACCTTGAGGAAAGTCCGAGGCCTGACTTGCTGAGTAATTATTTCTCCTCAGAGAAATCTCTTCCTCCGGGCGATTGGTAGGCTCTCGGGGTCCCCCTTCCACTGTGGCGGTATGATCAGCTCCCCGCTGCAGAGACAGCGCAGGCAGCCCCCCACCTCTGACATCAAGTGCAACCAGGCCTCAGTTCCAAGTGACAAGGTCACCAAACGCTGCGCCCGGAGCTGTGTGAGCCTGGCTCCAGGACAGCGTCTCTGAGCACACGGGTGGGGCTCGGCTCCGCCCCAGGGGGTTAATCTGACGTCTCCAGGAAGCCAGTCCCTACCAGCAAGTTTTTTTCCCATTTGTTTTCAGGAACGTTATTTTTTTTTTAATTGAATTTATTCAGGTGACAGTTTAATAAAATTGCACAGGCTTCAGGTGTACAAGTCTAGAATCCATCACCCGCACATTGTATTGTGTTCTGCACCCCAGTCAGGTCCCTCCCGTCACCACTCATGCCCCTTTACCCTCTCCCGCCTCATCTGCGCTCAGGTCACAGGCTGCGTGTGTCCCTGCACCTGGCTCTGAACTCGGTGATAGTAAGGCCAGCCTCTGTCCCCAGAGCCAGCCTCCAAAACTGGACGCTGCACTGTCTCTCCTGGGCATTGCCAGCGCCTGCGCCAGCATCCGCAGCCCAGACCCCACCACGCTGACCTCTGCCGCCCGCCCGGCGCCCCGCCAGGCCAGCTGTGTGGCCGCCTCCCGCTGTCCCGAGGGCTCTGGAACCAGCTGGCTCTTCTTCCCAGTGCTGGCCTGCCGAGCCAGGTGGCATGCCTTTCCAGGGTCCCTTTCTGGCGTCCAGGCAGCCCCCACCCTTCCTTGTAGCCTCTCCCTGGCCGGCCCTGCAACCTCACTGCGCCCAGGACCACAGCACTCGGTGCGCAGCCAGGGGCACTCCATCCACAGGACGAGAGCTCCCCCCCCGCCCGTGTGGGGGCACGGGGGACTTTCTGTAGTCCCCTTTCATCTCCCATTCTTTCACAAGTCCCCCTTCTGCCCAAGAGAGCTGTCCTCTCATCCGCAGACATCAAACACCAGCTGGACCGTGCTGCCCGGTGCGGCCCACATGTCAATGCCCCTGCCTCGGGCTGTCGTGAAGCACGCACCCGTGACCCCCGCCCACGCTGTGTGATCGGCCTGGCCGCATCCCGCCCTCCCCAGATGCCCAGCAACCGCCCTGCTCCAGGGTAAACACATTCTGCTCTCTTGGCACCGTGGCCTGGAACACTCCAGAGGATTAGGAGCATGCATCTCGGAATGGTTTCCTTCTCAGTTGCTGCTAAATCGTGACTTACGGTGTCAAACATCAGCGACTCCAAGGCACCGACAAACCATGACGATTTTGAATGAAGAGGCTTTATCACAAAGAAAAGGTGATGCATGAGCAGAGCGGCCACATCGCGAAGCCCTCATCTCTGTCACGGGATGACCGACCTCGCACTGCAGGCCCGGAGTGCAGGCGGCCCTCCCCGCGGTGCCTCAGAAAACAGCCGGCACAGGGGCCTGGAGCAGGCGGTGACAGTCCGCCGGCTGTCTCCACCGTGCACAGACCCAGCGGTCACACCCATGTTGGCGGCTGAGCGGAAATCTCGTCCGTCGGAGATTTTCCAGGGCGGCAAAATAAAATGCATACTGCCACCTCTCTGCGACATAACCAGAGTGGAGGTGGACGCCCATGCACCCCAGACTCGCCCTATCCCTACCAGAGCGTCCACCCTCCCCCCGGCCCACAGCTCCCCTTCATGCGGGTCACGGGTGTGTTTAAAAGCTTCTCTGCTGGAGACAAGTCTTCACAAGAACCACAGCCCAGGAAGGTGCACACATTCCAATATCTGTTTTCCAATGGGAAGCCGGGTTCCCGAATTAGAACAAGGGTCCGTGTGACACAAGCAAGATGCCCTGCGGCCACCGAGAGCCACGGAGCAGAGAGGACACCAAAGGCAAGGTGACATGGGACAGGCCTCAGGAAGCCATGGTCTCTGTGAGCTCCTTAAGCATTTAATCAGCCATAGACACTCTGCCTGCCGCCCCCACTCCCAGTGGTCTCTCTGTTATCACTAAAATAATAAGGACAAACTGGGAAAGGCACAGAGGACAAGCTAACAGGAAGCCGTACAATGGAGATGATAACAGGAGATGACAGCCAGCGGCCCTCAGCCACCAGGAAGAGCTGGGCCGGCCTTGGGGGCCTCCTGCCCCAGGAAGCCCAGTCAGCCACCTGCAGGGAGGACGGTGGCCAAGGACCCACCCTCCGCTGAATCGGCCGGAAGGGCCAGCCCTGCGCCATTCCTGCCAGGGGAAGGCACGGGCAGCGAGCTCCGCAGGGGCATCTGGGCACACGCCCTCCGGCCCCCAAGTTCTCTGAGCTCGCGGGGTCCAGCAGGGCCTGCCGCGGCCCCCTGCACAAAGTGAAAGAGAGCAACCGCACCAAGGGCCTGGGCCCCAGCTCCCAAGGTCCTGACATTTTCGATTGAGCTTCTGTGAGGCAACTTGTTATGCCACGAGTTTCCGTGCGTCCTGACGCCCCTCCCCACACGTCTTCCCCTGGAGAGTCCCCACTGCCCCTCGCTTCCTCGGGGGACCCCTACTCCCCCGTGCGCACCTTATGTCCCCCACAGACACTCGCTCCTTCTGAGCACCAGCTACAAACAGGCACAGAGCTGGGCCCCGGGTCCAGCCACGATCGAGACGGAAGGAGCCCGTGTCACCTTACAGCTCTCCGTCCACAGGGGACACAGCACTGATGTCACATCAACATTCTGTTACTGCATTTGACACGCCAACGTTGTAAAGGAAAAGGACAATGATCCACGAGGAAATGACAAACTGCGCCAAGAGCCTGAGCGGGGGACGTTGGAATCAAATTGCTACCATAAGAGGGCGCATGTGCTTCGTCCCCAGCCCGCCCCTCCGGCAGGAGACGCGCAGGCGACTCAGGGGCCCCGTGCCCCGAGCTGTCACCACAGGGCGGGCCATGAAAGGCACGGTGGCCCTGCAGGCGCGTGGCCCCCTCACAGGAGAGGACCCTGAACGTCGGTCCCCTTCCCTCCCCCCGGCCCTGGCCCCCCCACTCGTTTCTCATAATTAATCCATTTGGCAAGTGAGAAAACTATTTTCAAAGTAAACAAAATAAATCAAAATGGTGCTCAGTTCCCCCACTAATGTCCTCCATCCATCACGGACGACACGCGGTTTGCACAAAGGTGGGGGTGGGCGGAGTGCAGATTTCAGCACGGCCACTCCCCCAGGCCGGACACCTGAAAGCGCTGGAATTGATTTGTTATTGGGACGACATTCCTCCAGGGAGGAAAACAGTCAACGTCACTCCGCCACTCCGGTTGGGAGACGGGTGAGGCAGCAGGAGGGCAGGGCTCCTCATCGGTTGGAAAGCGGCGGCGAAGGAGGGGCCACTGCCTTCGCTTGCCTCCCCACGTAACGCCACGCAGGGCGGGGTGGCTTCACGGGACAGGCGCACCCAGGTGCCTGGTAACTCATCAGACCCCAGGTAAGTGGGTGGCGGCGGGAGCCTACAGGGGCCTTCTCCCCAGTTCCCGAGGGCAGGAGCCGCATCGTTCGCTGCAAGGCAGACTCACAAAGGGGAAGTGGGGGCTGGGGCAAAGGGACCAAGGTAAGTGAAGTCCCCCGGGAGACCGAGGGACGCAGCCAGCGCCTGAGTCAGGAGCCAAGTGCTGGCCCCACGGTGCCTGTGCGTCAAGTTTTCCCAGCGAACTGAAAGTAGAGGTGGGCTCGCCGGACCGACTATACTGAGAAAGGGGAGCTGCGGCAGGTGCTGGCCGGACTGTGGGGAAACGGTGCCCCCTACTGGCTGGTGGGAGCACAACACGTCACCGCTGCTGAGGGAAACAGCCTGGCAAGTCCCCGGAAAGCTGAATATATAGTGACCCCATGGCTCAGTGTGTCCCCGCCCAGACCCCGGCCCACGAGGACCGGAAACAAACGTTTACATGAAAACCTGTGCCTGGACGTTCACAGCAGCACTGCTCGGAGGGACCGAGACGTGAGAACGACTCAGGGGCCCTTCAACGCGTGAACAGACAAATAACATGTGGCCTGGCCTTTCCGTGGACTATTACTTAGCCATGAAAAAGCACCGAGTCCTGACACCTGCCGCAACAGGAGGGACCCTGGAAAACATTCTGCCACATAAAAGACGACGCCAAAGAGCACGTTCGGCAGGTGCCATTTGTGTGAAAATCCCAGGAGAGGTGCACCCACACTCGGGGAGCAGCGGGTCCTTGCCGAGGCTGACCGCTGGGGGCACGGGCTCCCTTCTGGGGTGAGGAGCATGTCCTGGGGTTAAGCCACGTTGGGGCTGCCCGGCTTGGAGAAGATTCTAAAAAACGCTGGACTGCGCGCTCTGAAAGGGCGGATTTCATGTGTGAATTAGATTCCAACGGAAAGAAAAAAGAATACTTGGGTAGGGGCGTCCCCCAGGTTTTTAGAAAGGGAGCTGATTTTTATGTAAATGCCTGGTTTTCCCTCTTTGTCCCTAATTAGATTACTTTTAGGCACCGAGCAGGCCAAACAAAGCAGCTCCGTGGGCCACCGACTGGAGGGTCTCCCCTCGAGTCGGATGGCGACTCTGATTCCGTCTACTTCGGCCAAGTTGCCTGAACAGCGGGACAATGTTCAGGACCCACCGCAGGACCCTCTGGGCTTGAATCTGCTGCCTTTGTCATCTCATGAGTTTGTCATCTCCGCTCTGGGGTGAGGGCCCCCCGAAGCCTGAGAGGCTGTCTTCAGACCACTCGTGGTTTTGGAAGTCACTTTAACTGCACCCCAGAAATCAATCTCCCCTCTAGTCAGCTGGGAAGAGAATTCCAGGCCCCAGCCTGGGGTCCGTTACCCGACGTGACCCAAGCTCCAGCAAAGTCCGCGGAAGCCAGGCGGACCAGGGCAGGGGCGAACGGCTTCCCTGAGGCGGCCCAGGAGCCTGGCACGGGAAACCACACCCTGCCCCCACGCCCACCGCAGACGTTCCAAGGCCCCTGCCCTTGATGCCCTCCGGCCTGAGCCCGCCCCCGGCCTTCCTCTCTGCGCCGTGTCAAGCAGAGAACATCCCCAGAGAGAACATCTCCGGGCGCCCTCTCCACACAGAAGATGCACCGGGGCACTGGAGCTGGAGGGACCAATGTGATGGTGACTCAGAGCCCACAGGACAAGCCTATCCCCTGGAGCGAGACAGAATAAAGACCCCCTGACATCTGTCACCATGAGGCTGTTTCTGCTTTCTAAATCGAAGCATCCAATAAGGAGGCAGGATGCTCTGCCAGGTGGTGAGCTCCCCACCACCAGGGGCAACCAAGCCTGTCGGGCAGAAGTCTCTTTGACAGCCTGAGTGGAGCCTGGACCTCATGGCCACCCAACCACAACTTCCAGCAACAAAGCCTCCCACTTGCACGGTGCCTGACAGAGCCTGGGTCCTCGCTTTTCGTCCTCACAAAAGCTCTGAGAGGGGACTTCTGTATCCTTTTTATCTGTATCCTGGGCTCGGAGGGGTCAGTTTAATTGGGGAGAGGGAAGCCCTCTGGGAGAAGGTGGGCTTCCAGCTGGGACTAAAGTCTGGACACCGGGCAGGCGTATGGGGGCGCGTTGGGCCTACAGCTCGGTGGACCAAACCCACATGTCCAACAGCACTGCCCTGAGCTCCCTCCGGCTCCCCAAGACGTGGCGGCGCGGTGCCACCCGAGAGAATGTGCTCCTTCTGCCATGTCTGAGGCCCGGAGCAGGACGACAGGCCCCAGGAGAACACCTGGGCAGCGCCAGGCCAGAGGAGTGGGGACAGCGGCTGGGACACTAAGGACAGCCAGCTGGCCCGGGGCCCCTGGCCCTGGCACTTCACACCTGTGCCACACCCACCGGGTCCAGGAAATCTGCATGATTTGCCTCTGAGTGGCGACCAGCAAGGGCAGGGGGTCAGCAGGCAAGAGATGGGGCGGGGGGACCTGGAAGGAGGGCCAGGGAAGGACCGGTGGGAGGGAGTCGGACAGAGGGAACTGGCCAGGGCAGGCTGGGCCTTGGGAGAAGAGCTGGCTGTCGGGGGAGGGGACCTCGGTTCTCCCGGCGGGCGATGCCACGCCCTGCGGCACAGCACTCCCATTGGGCCGGGACATCCAGCTGGTCCTCCGTGTGGCTGGCTGATCTGTGGCAGCTCGGCACCAGCTCTGGGTTCAGCGCATCAAGGTCACATCCGAGGCTGTGCACAGACGCCACCACCTTCTGATTCGCTTCCGGACGGAGTCAGTCTCAGGGTTCCGTTTGTTCCGTTTGTGTTCTTACGTTTTAATACCCAACCATATCTTTTTTTTTAATAAAGATAAAAAACGTAGAAAGTGGGCCGAGGCGGTAGGGTTGTTCATTCCATCAATTTCATCGTTGCGACCTCTTTTAGAAAATGAGTTGGGTCAGTTTGTTCATTCTCTTAACATCTGCCGCCCAACGGAGAGCTTCCTTCCTCGCACCCACTCTGGACGGGGGCAGGGCTTCTCTCCGGGGGGAATTCGCGTGGGGCAGCGGGGCAGCCATCCCACAGCAGGTCCAGCCCCGCTGGGACGCCTCTTACAGTTTCTCGGGCAGAAAGGCCTCCGAGCTGGCAGCTCCTCGAGCTGCCTGCTAAGTAACCACCCCCAAAGGTAACCCACCACTCTTGTCACGAATGTGGCGTGACAATGACATCTGCCCTTCTGGAAAAACTGCCAGTAAATAAAACCAGAGATTCCGACACTGTGGCAGGTCTGGCTGCCCCCCGCCCAACCGTGTATCAGAGACGCTCCCCACGCCATTGTCCGCGGCCGTCTGGTCCCCGAAGAGGCCACAGCCACCAGAGTCACACCTCCAGTCCTCCACGGGTCCTCCCGGGGCCGCAGCTTGGGGCTAGCATGAACAATGTGGCTGTGCACCCATTTCTTGGGGGCTAAACTGGGGGTAAAATGACAGGGTCGTGGTGAGGGTGTAGGCTGAAGGTGAGCACAGAGGGAATTATTTCCACCACACCTGAAACACCCCTCCGAGGCTCACTGCGGTCACTGCCCAAGCCACCGCTGTGGCCCGGTCCCTGCTCTGCCAGGATGGAAGGGATCCCAGAGGTGTCACCCTGTCACCCACCACAGCGCACCCTCTCTTTTCTCCTCCTGTTTACCTTGACCACTCACTGACACAAGGGGAGGGCTCCCCCACCACAAAGGCACCTACACATCCTGCCCGAGCCCGCGGCGCCTCATGCAGGGGGCCCTCCGGGTAAGACATCATCGTGGAAATACTTAGTTAAGAGACTGGGGCACCGAGGCACCCCAACAGGAGAGCTGTCCGGGGACGGCATTCCTGGAGGGGCCCCTCCCCTGCCCACCACAGCACCTGTCCACGGATGTGTCATCAGTGCCCAGGGCCCAGCAGTCCCTCTGGTCAACGCTGGACGGTCGGCCACAGTGTGGACGTGCGAGTTTCACACCTATTAAAATAAGTATTACAGCTGTGGGCTCTGCTTTTCAAATTTAGGGACACCCTCTACGGGATGTGGAATCACAGACTCTTGGCTTAACAAAATGGTTACTTAAAAGAACAGAAAATTGGCTTTAGAGGAAAACCCTCTAAACCAAGACAATGAGACTTTCTAAAAACAAGGAGGATGGCGTCTGCTGGCCTTTCTCAGCCCTGCCAGACTGAAGGAGCCCAGGAAACTGTCAGCTCCATCCCCGTGTCAACGCCGCGTTGAAAAGCCAAAGGGTCCCTCTCCGCAGCGCTGGGGAGGGTCTGTCTCACTAGCGAATTTCAGATGTAAGCACAGTCAAAAATCATTCTCCGACGACTCTGAACACTTTACCGATGACAACAGATTTGAAATGCATTTTGGAGGCAATGACAGGGAATTAAATAGATTTCTAGGGCTGCAAAGCGTAACATTACTTTAGAAAGTGTTAAACTGCTCATCTGCCACCTCGGGGCCACTGAAGAAAAGCTAAGCGCGGCGCATTTTATTCACGCGCAGGAGCCGCCGCAGCGGGCTGGGCGCCTGACACCCACCGTCTGAGCTCCCGGGAAGGAACGGTGCCGTCCCCGTCCCCGTCCCCGCCGGCCTTGAAGTGTCCGCAAGCCACCTCGGGCGGAGGGCCGGCCCTGAGTCAGAACACCTGACGCCGCAAGGACATGCCACCTGCCACGGGTGATGCCTCCCGTGAAAATAATGCAAAGATTCTAATTAGCTTTTAATTGCTTGCTAAATTGGTCCGATTTTATTCAAAATGGCCTTTAAAGAGCTACGCACCCAGATTCGCTCCAACATTTCAGGGGGAAGGTTGCCAGCCCACCTGGCCTGGCCGTAAAGCAAGCTGAGCGCCAGAGAGGTTATCTGCCAGCCAGCCTTGACCTCACTCCCCTTTATGAATGTTCCAGAACTGTTCTGACGATCAAATACCAACCATTCCCGGAAAGGTTTCCAACGGGAACGAGTTGACGGAAGTCGGGAACAGGGCCCGGTGAGCAGCTGCATGCTGCTGCGGGGGGAGCCCCCCGCCCCCCGACTTCAGAAGTGGTTCTGGCCCAGGGCATGAGAGACCTCCACATTCAGCCCAGGTTCAGTGACGAGGATCGGATTTACCCTCATTGCTTAAGTGACGAGAAAACTGGGCAAACACGGGAGACGGCAGTTTCCCAGTCGGCAGACAACCAGCCACGCAGGCCAGGGCCCCTGGGCGGGGAGGGTGCGCTCGGCAGCCCTGCCGGCTTGGGTCCTGGAGGGGTTTCCGGGGCTTAGGCCAGGGAGGGACAGAGCCCCGTGACTGAGCGAGGCAAGAAAACAGGAGTCAGCTCAGGGGCCATGGTGCCCAGGACCCTCCGGGAGAGGCGGACAGAGACATGAGCCCAGGAAACCTGCCGTGGGTCCCAAAGTATGCGGGAAGAAACTGCCCAAGGCTGGGGACACAGAATAGGCTGAGAAATGCTGCTCCTACCGGCCAAAGTGAGAAGACTTCATAACCTGGAGCTACCAGGTAGAATCCTAACCAAAAAACAAACAAACAAAAAAGAAAAGTAGGGGTGGTAAATTAGCCCTAAACTAAAAGCTGCCCTGGACAGGCCCAAATGAAGCTGAAAAGCAAACACTGAAAGGCTCCAACTGATGCCAAATGACTGCATTCCAGAAAAGAGCCGACACTTCCTAAAGGAATAAAACAAATTCCAGCAGTAACGTTAACTGCCAATACCCAGTATTCAATCAGTAATAAGTGGGCGGCAAAGAAACGGGGAAATATTACCCACGACCAAGAGAAACATTAATCCACAGAAACAGAACTCAAAGCAACAGAAATGATAAAGCTAGCAACTAAAGATACTAAACAGTTATCATAAATGTTCTACATGTTTAAGAAAGTAGAAATACAGGGTCTGGGACAAATAACACCCGTTTCATTACAAAACCTTTTATTACAAAACCATAAGCATGTAATTCTGTAACGTAACAACATCACACTCAAGCACACCACATGGCATTTTTGGTGAGATGTTCAAATTAAAAGGATAAATTATTACACCCATATTACTCCCCTACCTGTGGCTGAACCTAACCGTGTCTCTGTTCGAACCTGCAACACGTCAACAGAGTAAGAAACTGAGGGGGACAATTCTAAAGAGTCTCAAAGACAACAGTCTGGTCAAGAACAGGACTTTGCCGCCAGCCGAAAATTCAAGGCCACACTAAGCGAGTCCACCAGGACAGGACGTGGCAGTGTAACCCACACAGAAGTTGGCCTTTCCCCGCGCCAGTGTTTGCACCGCAAATGCCACCTCCATGCCCCCCGGGGTTCTCGCTCGGTTCCCTGCACTGCGTCCTCAGAGGCGCCCGGCCCTGCGCCCCGAGCTCAGTGGGCTCCATCCCTAGGAGAGGTATCAGGCCTGCTCACTGACAACTGGTCACATAAACGAAAGTAACAGAAGCCTAGACTTAAACTAAGATAGAAATGAAACCTGAAAATACGCCCAGCTATGAAAAGGAACAGGGAAGGGGTCAGTGTCACTTACCTGCTGCTGGTCACCGTCCTGACTCTCCGGCAGGTTACAGGACAAAATGCAGACTCTCGACACCAGAAGAAAGTGGACATGTAAGCGGGAAGCCAACCTGGTTTTTTAAGTTGAGTAAATGGTTTTTCGGTTGGTATTTGGCTCAGGTTGGTACAGAATGAGCATTACTTTTATAACAGGATTTTAAAAGAATAAAAGGAAAATGCCTCTCAATGGTCAAACAAAATTCTAACGTGAATCCTTCCATATTTAGTAGCATCTGAAAATAATTATAATTTATTCAAAGTTAAAAAAAAACCATACTGAGGAGGAAATTTAATACTCTTTCTGAAATACTAAAGTCATCAAACCATTGTTTGTACTTCAAAGGATCACTCTGGCCCATGATGCATTTGGAAAAACACAACAAGATTCATTATTTCATCAGCATAATTTTAATCAGTAGGCACATTAATGTCACATATAATTTCTTTCAATATAAATATTTTTAATAGCGGGGTTTCACGTACGCCGCCGCCAAGGGCAGAGCTGACGCAGTCCGCACAGGCTGCCGTCGCGTGCGAGCTCTGACCTGAACGCAGTCACGGGGAAGCAGCGCCTTCAGTTTAAATCGGCGCCTCAGTGGCAGGGCCTGCAGGCGCCCTGGCTCCGAACAGCACGCTTCGCTTCCGTCGCAGGCCTGCTACGCCACCTCCTCTGCTTTTGCGGCGGCAGGCTCAGCACAGCAGGCAGCCCTCGGCCCTCGGGCAGGGTCTGTGGGGCAGGCGCCGGCCACGTCAGAGCAGCTGTGCTTCTGGGGCGAGGACTGTGCCAAGGCGGCTCGGACGCCGCACGTGCCGTCGCTGGGAGCAGAAGACACTGCAGGGTGTCCACACTCCGTCCTGCACTCCCGGACTCTCCCCTCCTCTCTGGAGTGCTAGATCGAAGTGTCCGTACACTAGCTCATTCCTCGTAGGCCCAGTAGCAGAGAACCGTGCAAGACTTTCTAGATACGATATCAGCAAGTATTTTCTATTTTAATGATTTCATCGCCTCTTTATAAAGACACAGTGCGCTTTGTGCACCGGCGGATAGAAACCCGCATGGCACCCGGAAGCAATCAAATAGACCGGGTGCAGGCAGGAGGCACGCTGCGGCGGCGGCGGCTCCCGGGCGGCGCCTGCCGGACCCTGCACTGTGCTGTCTGCGTCCCTCGGGTCAGAACAGAAACGTGCCGAAGCTGCCCTTGCCGTTCCACCTGAACTGGTTCCCCACGATGCACGCGAACATCTCCTGCGACATCAAGCTGTCGTCCGCCTGCGTGATCCCCAGCTCGCTCAGCCTCTTCTTCTTCATCTGGCCCTTCTGGGTGGAGGCGGCCACCAGCTCACTGACGATCTCGCAGTTGCCTTCGACCTGCTCCGAGGGGCCGGGCCGGGCGCCGAGCGCCGCCTTTCCAGCCGCGCACTCGATCAGATCGTCCAGGTCCACTCGTTCGGCCGTGTCGGCCCCTCCGCCTGTCTGGGTCTTAAGGGCTTTACTTTCTGGAGAAACAAACAAAGTTCAATATACAAACAAACCCAGCCCAACTAAAACTTGCGGTTCCCACAGTCGATTAGAGCCTTCAAGTGTTTCCTGCCCAGGGTCCTTGATGTCCCCTCACTGGATGTGACAGACTGCCGTCAGGGTCACAACGGTGGTCTCACCCCCTGCAACAAGGCCCCCTGACCCTTGTGCAGGACTACGACTCTGAGCTTCTCTCTTCTGGTTCCAGAAGCACCTTCACCCACACCCTCTCCTGCTGTTCACTCCCTGCTCAGTGCTCTGCCGGGAGCTCGCCAGCTCCCGGATGCCTGCCCCTGCTGTCACCTCCCTAACTGGCAGAGGGCAAAAGGCTTGTGCGGATGTGACAAAGGTGGCTAGCCGGGGGCCCTCAAGGACAGTACACAGCCCTGTGCAGCAGGGTGCCCTCTGGCTAGAGGAAGAGAGGGAGGCAGGCAGAGACCCCCCAGCCCAGAGGGAGGCTCCCTGTGGCTGACACGACCTGAGGTGGGCCTCGGCGCTGGGAGTGGTCCCCAGCCAACAACCCAGCAAGTGCAAGAGGATGTCAGTCCTACACCCTCAGAAAGTGGATTTTGCCAACAGCATGAGTGAGCTCAGAAGAACCTCCCGGAACTTTCAGGTAGGAGCCCTGCCTGGCTGACAGCCCAGTATTGCCCTGTGAGACCCCAAGCCCAGCCCACTGGCACCGCAGACTTGGAGCTGTGAGAACAGACAGAGCTGCAGAGACCGAGCTGGGGCAGGCCCTGGACGGGGGCCGCCCCCCGCAAACACTCGACCCTTCTCTGCGGCTGAGATTCCACAGCCTTCAGGGTCTCGGGGTTGTGGCCTGAAATTCACGAGTTTCCCACGGGATTATCTCAGCTCTGCTGCCGAGAAAGGCAGTCCACAGGAGGCCTACACGTGACCAATAAAAGGCAGCGCAAACTCCAGGATTCCTTCCAGAAGACCAGCCTCGGGCCTGGCTCGCCCCCTCCTCTGCCCCTCACGCAGCCAGCAGCGGCCGCCCTGGCTCTCGGACAGGCACCCCCTCTGCTTCCCCTCTCCCCGCCCAGGCACGGGCCGGCCTCTCCCGGTGGGAGGAAGGCTCAGATCCCCAGCCCAGGCTCAGAGCCGAGACGCAGTCAGTCCCACCCGCCCCTGTCCGGAGGCGATGGCACGGCCTACCTTCGCCTCCACCTGGAGTGCTCTCCTGCAGGTCGGAGAAGATCGTCGGTTTCACCAGGACGACGCCGTAGCCCTCGTTATTGTGTATGACGTTGTTCACCATGGATATTTTGGGAAGGTCGTAGTGCTCGTCTAAGAAGTCCTGTGACAGTGACAACAAAGGCTGTAAACGAGCATCACGTGTGACACCGCCTCCCTCATACCCATGTTCTTTCCGGGCGACTATAAAAACATAGTCCAAGCCTGTGCTCGCTGCCGTGTGGCAGTGGCCCAAGCCACAAGGGACGCAGCACTCTGTCGCTCCCTGGGGCCACACACACACAGCACAGCGTTCCCACAGGACCCCTCGGACCACCAGGCACGCCGGTGGCTGACGCCCACACATTGCTCATGCTTTTCCAAGCCAGAAGGCACCAGAACCCCACCTGGGAATTCAGGAGACACGGCCGCCCCCAGAGAAGCCGTCCCGAGCCCCGGGCTGGGGGGTGGGAGGACCCACCTTGATGAGGATGCCCTCCTTGCAGTGGTGGATCCCACTGTCGCTGAGCGTGCACGTGCTCCCGGGGTAGATTTCCACACCTGCACCCTGCAAGTCACAAGGTGAGGCCGTGACAACCGGTTCTCAGAAGCAGAGCCACGTCTTAGACTTTCACAGACAGCGCGTGTTCTTTGGGAACTGTATTAGGCGCCCCTAACGAACGCTGCCACCTGCCCTGCCTGCGGCAAGCTCCCCGCCCACCATCGTCGTTTTGTCGCTTCCAGCAACCCCACACACACACACTGGCTAAGGTACTGCCCTTCAGTTTCTGACTCAACCAATCGGCCAGGCGAGGCTGAGCTGGGAGCCCAGACGCCAGCCACTCAGGCCCACGGGCCGTGACAGCCAGCGCCCGGAGGGCGGCCTTTTCAGGAACGCGGCTGCAACTGGACGTCCACAGGCAAATATACGGGCACTCACATAAAGCACCAACTTTAGGCCAACACCGACTCAAACATGAAGCGTGGCCTTAAATGTGAAAGGTAAACTACAAAATGTTTAGGAAGAAAAACAGGAGAAAGTCTCCGAAATCTAGGGCTGGGCGAAGAATTCCTGAATCCAACACCAAGGGCACAACCCGGAAAAGGAAAAATCAATAACCTGGACTCGTCCAAACGCGCCCTCGCCCTGTGACGGCCCACCTGAAGAGGGCGCGACCGGCTGCAGGCCAGCAGAAGGCATCGTAGACCACAGTCCCCAAAGGGGACCGGTATCTAGAATATATAACGACTCTCAAAACTGCAGTGAAAAGAACAATCCAATTTGAAAACGGGCAGAAGTCGCGAGCAGACATTTCACGGAAGAGGAAAGAGGGATGGGGGACACGCCTGCGAAGGAACACGCACCATGAGCCGTTAAGGAAATGCAAATTACACCACAGCCGCCCAGAATGACTGAAATTAATAGTGAAACTGCCGAGCGCTGGCGCAGCTGCGGGGAAGTGGGACTGCGCGGACAGCGCCGGCGGAAACAGCCAGTGGGACGGACACCTGGGCAGCACCCGGCCCTGCCCCCAGACACCAGCTGCAGGGCGGTGAGACTGAGGTGCTCACAGAGGCCAGTCCACAAGGTCGGAGCATCTTTATTCACAAGCCGACACGGAGGCGGCCCAACGGCCTTCCACAGGTGGAGAGCCACACACGAGCGACCACACATGGGAACGCGGCTTCACAGCAAAAAGGGACCACTGCTGGTCCACGTGGCCTCCTGGACAGAGCAGCAGGAAGCCATGCTGTGTGCAAAACGCCACCCTGGAAGGTGCCAGACTGCGAGTCTGCTTAGAGAACGTTCTAGCAATGGAGAAATAACAGGAAGGGAGGACAGGAGAGGGTTGGCCAGTGGCTCAGAGACACTTGAAGGAGAGGTAGGTGGACAGACGGTCCTGGAGGGAGCCTTGCCAAGAAGGAGAACATCATGTGACGGAGTCAGGGTTGCCCTGGCCGTACTGTCACACTGCGGTTTTCCAGCACGTGACAAGAAGGGGGACGGGCCTACGTCGAGGAGGCCTCTATGTTAACTCTTCCTACTACGTGTAAATCTACGATCGCCTTAAAATAAGTCTCACTTGAAAAAGCAAGGGAGCTTCAGTTGCTACAAAATCATGTATCAAGTTAAAGTTTAAGGGTCTAAACCCCTCACAAAGGTACCACGGGGAAACATCGGGTTTATTATTTCCATTCCTAACTGTTTGACAGCGATAAATCAGGACCTTCCACACTGAGTCTCGCAACCTCAGCACAAAGTGTCTGAACGCCTTTGAAGAATGAGAACGGAGGGTGCGATACCTCCTGGCCCCGCGGTTCCCAGGCGCACTTAGAACTTGGGCCTGAACGACTCCTGAAAGGACGCAGGAGGACCTACCTTGGCCCCGTACAAGTCCGAGGTCTTCATCAGAAGCTCCGCGGAGGTGCGCACAGTGACGCCGGTCGTCTCGCACTGCAGCACGCAGTTCTCCATGGCCGTCCGGCCCCGGTGGACGGCTGCGAGGGAGGCGGGCAGTCACACACAGGAATGCGCCCTCTCCGGGATGAGGGGCGCCCGGGGCTGCATTAGGCCGGTTAGACATCTCCCACTAGCTGCCACTTCGATTTTGTGACCAATATCCAAAATATACAAAACAATGACTATTTTTAGTCAGTGTCTAAAATCTAAAAGCAGCATGTTGGAAACAATGACTTGACCTCAGAAATGTAAAATCAAGTTAAAGAGCACTTTCCATTCAAAAAACAAAAAAAGTATCCGACGGTCCCTTCCCCGAGCATGTGGAGGCGCTGAAGAAAAGGAGGCCCAACCCTGGGAAGGGGACGCGGACCCCAAGACAACAGCTGGTTTGCATCTGGGGCAAAATCAAAAGCCAGCAACACAGGTCACGATCTTGGGATGTTTTAGAGGAAAAAAATGATCACACAGAAAGCACTTGTTTCACTAACCAACTTTCGAGAATAGGCTGAGCTAGTTTTCACTTTGGAATAAGCTTCCTAAGTCGTCACGCTACGCACACAACTCGCTCACCAGCCTCCCGAGGGCCCCAGAGTGGCGTTTCATTACCACTGTATCTTTTAGGGAAAGTGGTTTCGTTCCAGGTCCAGACCAAGTAACACACGAACCATCCAGACACTTACTTACGATCCCGTCCACAGCGTCATGCTGAACAAACTTGATGTTGGAGATTTTCACGTCGGCGCCCGTGCAGTCCACGAACGTGTCTCCCTTGCCCCTCTGCTCTATCACTATGTCGTCGGGGAGGCCGTACCCTGAGAGAAAGCGAGGCCATTTGAGACGGGCTGGAGAAGTGTCTGAACACAAACTGCTACGACGTTTCTGTTTCAAGTAACTCGTAACGATGTTTAAGACCAGTCAAGCCAGTTGCATTTAAATAAAATCTAATTCTTGCCCCACATACCTTGTTTAATTTAAACCACAGTATGCAACTTTTAATAGTAACTCCTCAATTTGCCCCCATATCAGGAATACCGCCTGAAAACCATCTTAACCATTGTCCTTTATTATCAGAAAAATTAAAAATATTTTTTAAAGTGCAATATTGAGGGAAAAAACTGAGATTATGACATAAAAAAAAAGCTACGTATTCTGAGCGGTTTAAACGACAGAACTACCCCCTAAGGGAATAGAAGCTGTGAGCCAGAAGGACAAGCCCCACCCCGCGTACTGTGAGCGCCCTGCTGGTCCGGGCACTCGGTGCCCCACCGCCCGCCCCGTCACAGGCGCTTCACTGCAGACCCCGCCGCCGTCAGGTCACATTAACCCTGCTCCCTCACGCCTGCCAGCGAGACCACCGCCTGCCCGGACTCTCGGGGATGCCCTGGGTGGAAACCCCACTCTCGACAGGCAGAATTCCACACAGTTGCTCATGACACTGTGGCAATCACGTTATCATTTCCTCGCTGATCTAAGAAGAACTCTTATCTGCCATGCGATCTAGCGCATCGATGCTATTTCCACCATGCCAAAAAATGAAGCGTTTCTATTGCAGTGACGTATCCATCAGATGTGTTATTTTATACACACACCTCTATTATATATCAAACTTTGGAGAAGAGGGAATGAGAAACACACACATAAAACAAAACGGGGTGCGGCGATGTGCTGGCGAACGGCAGGAAACTGAACACCCGGCCTTGCCTCCAGGAAGAAGCCTTGACAAGATAAAGAGCACGGCCCACGAGGCCCCTGAACACCTGCAGGAGCCCCGGCGCGATGGACGGCTTCTGCATTACAGGCTTCCCTGCTAACCTGACGCTCTTTTGGTAAACAGCTGAACAGGTGCGTCTAAATCTGACACAGTATGGAAACAGAGGGACCAAGAGGAGTAACTGCAAAGTCACCCGCCTGCAGGAATCATTCCAAACGTACGAGGAGGCTGTAGCTGCTGAAAAGTTGTTTTTAATAGAATGTTTCCACATGACTGTTCTCAAAAGAACACTCCGGTCAAGATTCAAACGGTAGAATTTGTGACATTCGGCAAGATTTTTAAAAATTAAGATAAGATTTTTGGTCCCATTTCACAAAAATAACCTAAGCTTTTTAAAAAGATCATGCACTGACAGATCCACAACATCTATGAAATAAGAGTAAACAATAGGTAAAAAATCATTTTTTCAAATACTTACTGGGAATGTCTTTTTATTCCAGAAACGAGGTTTCCTCCCCGCTGACCGCCCGCCTCGCGGGAAGCACCCCTGCCGCTCGCGCCTGACCTCCAGGCGCTCGTCCTCCCGCACGCTGACGCCCGGGGAGCCGCCCGCAGGCCGCTCAACCGCGTCCTCCCAAAAGCTCTAAACGCCCTGGAGGCGCAAGGCCCGGCGGTGGCCCCTGGGCGGCCGGTTCTGTGCCTCCGACACTCACCTTCCAGCTCAATGGAGTCCGCCAGGGCGAAGGTGCCCTGCACCACGTAACGGCCCGGGCAGACGATGACGGTGTCGCCCTCGTAGCAGGCGTTTACGGCCGACAGCGGGTCCCTGTGGAACTGGAAGACAGCGACGAGCCCCTGCACCGCGCGTCCTGCCGGCGCCCCCATGGAAGAGCGGCCCCCCACACCCCGCGCGCCCAAGCCCGCGCCGCCGGCCGAGCGACAGGCGCCCACCGGAGGCAGGACCGTCCCTGCCCCCGTGTCCCAGGAAGCGCGCTCTGGGGGGCCCCGTGACACCCTGCAGGGCCCGGGGGAGCCCGGCCGGGGTGGGGGGCGGCCGCCGCGGCGCGGAGCGCTCCTCTACCTGGACCTCGGCCTCCTCCTCGCGCGGCTCCCGGCACAGCCTGTCGCCGAGCAGGGCCCGCAGCAGCCCCGTCGTCAGCGTGGAGGCGACCACATGCGTGACCTTCTGGCCGCTGGGACGGGCGCCCTTGGCTTGGATGTTCGAATTCTTCTGATACCCGAACACATACCTTGGGGGACAAGCGGCGCCGTGAGGGCTCGGGAGCCGGGGCTCGGCCAGGCCGCCGCCGCCGCCACCCGCGCGGGGCGCGCACCTCAGCAGGGGGTTCTCGATGAGCCTCAGCTTCTGCTTCAGCTGCTCCAGCTCCGAGTACAGCTTCAGCCCCTCCACCATGGAGAGGCTCCCCTGCTCGCTGTCCGCGTCGCAGGCCGACAGGCTGCCGCGCAGGCTCAGGAAGCTTCTGTAGACCTCCTCGCACTGGGACAGCAGGCTGCGGTAGTCGGCCACCAGGCCGGAGGGCACGCGGTCCTCCAGGATGTCGTAGTGCCTGGGGGTGTGGGGGCGACTGAGAGCTCCGCCCCGGACACCGCCCCCCAGGCCCGCCGGGCGCTCCCCGAGCCACCCTAGGGAGCCGGCTGACCTCTCCTTTTGAGAAGCTGCTTTCTTTCCTTAGATCCGAGCATTTTTGCTATAGAAACACTGAAAGTTTATGTTGCACAATTTGTCACCATTGTGCAGTAACAAATTATCTTCTCATATGTTAGACTCAAAATCCAAATATGTGGGCCACGAGGGGCCCCCTGGGGGCGGGGCGGCCTGGAGGGCAGCACCCCAGGGCCCCCCACAGCGTCTCAGGCCACCGTGGTTCAGACCGGCCGTCCTTCCTCACGGCTCCAGTCCCACGGCACTGAGTCACGCAGAGGCTCCCTCAGGGACACTGGTGGAGTCTTTCAAAGCCGTAAGCCTTTCAGGTTCTGAGGAAACGGATAGAGCTGTGGCTCGGAGACTCGACAGGGCTCAAAACCAGATACCCTTGTATGGGTCGGACAGCCTTACTGACACTTAAAACTTATTAATTTATACACCTTCTCAAATATAGAGACAGGACAGAAAGGATTTCTAGATGCAAGAAAGCAGCTGTTGAATGACTATATAACCTAGCTGAGGAATGTGGAATTAATGGGTCTGAGATTAAAGCACGACGTTACTGTCATTACCTGGCCTTTAAAATCACTGCTTTATTTCTCAGCTGAAGGTCTGTTTCCCCCAGGTGCCTCAGGCTGGAGCCCCCGCCCTCGGCCGCCTCTGACAGTGACCACTGGAGGGGGCAGGCGCTTCTCCAAGCCCTGAGGGCACTAATGCCCGGCAAGGGCCAGCTTGGCTGGGACAAACGACCCCCTGTGGCCGAGACGACCAGCCATCCCTCGAGCTGCAATTGTGCTCCAGGTTCGATGAGGGGGACAGAGCCTCGTGCCCAACCAAGTCACACCACACTACGGTGAACAGCCGGACAGGGTATAAAAACGAGTGAAAAATAACTGTTTTCTGCTGTTCAAGTAGAGAGTTAGGTGAAGCCTGAAAAGCAAGGGTTCTGTCTGCTTTGGTGACTCACTTAAGGACACTCGAGAAATCTGCTTTGCAAACGAGAAACGGGTCTGAACCACAGACTGCCGGGTCAGGTCTACTTTAAAACCAGTTCCAGGGCACTTCCAGCACTCACGCCCAGGGGCTCACCGCGGCCCTTCCCCGGCGCCCGCTGCGGCCCCGCCGCCTGGAGGGCCAGGCCCGGAAGTGGGGTTCCGAGGAGAAGGAGCCCCGCCACCAGCCGGATCCCCGCTTAGCCCTGCCCATGGAGAGCTCCCTGCCTTAGCCGTGGACCTCTCTGAGGAGTCTGCCCGCTGTGAGAGCTCCTCCAGCAAGGACTGGTGTCTTCTCCATAACTGAAAACGAGGCCTCCCACGCTCTCCCCTGCCAGGAGGCGCGGGGGCGCACGTAGTCCTGTCCTAGGTTCCCACACGCGAGACTGCTTGCTCCAAGGGAAGACCAAGCCCGCCAGACATGCGCGGCTCTCCCCCACGCTACCTCCCACCCCCCTGAAAGCCAGTGTCTGCTCCCGAGCAGGTCCCTCAGAACGGGGGGCATGCAAGCGCCCGGAAACCCCATCCTCTCGCTGAACCCGCGACGGACAACCGAGAAGGCTATGCAGAAACCACAGCCAACCTTGCAGAGCTGGAACCAGCCTGCAGGACCCTCCCCCAGCCGCGCCGCAACCAGGCTGGCCCAGGTGTCCCCGGACCGCTCGCGACGCAAACCCAGAGAAACTGGCTAAATCAAACACGGCCCCGCAAAGTGCGAAGGCTCACTGCTTATCGTGCGTCACCAAACCAGCTCCCAGCGGGGCAAAGCGAACATCTGGCAAACGCTCCTCTCCCGGGAAGCGCCACGTCTAATTTCGTCCCTACCGCAGCGGGCCAGCTGCACGGCTGCCAGTGAGCTTGCGCGGTGCTGGAGCCGCACCCGGAGGGAGACCGAGGGCCACACCACCAAAGTGCAGGGCAGCGCTGGGGGTGAACGGGGGTGGACGTGGGGTGCTTCTGTACAGAGGGGGTTTTCTACCCAAATACGACACACTGGGACTCGCCGCCATTAGCTGTCCCGTGTCAGGTCGCGGGTCTGCGAGGCCTGGCTCCCCGGCCACCTGAGCGCAGCGCCAGGCTCTTTAGAAGCGGACTTTCAACACATCAAAGCGAGAAAGCCTTCTATAATTCCGCTGATTTCACTGTCTTTCAAGTAATTGTTTTTGAGTTTAACAAAGGCTCTCTGACACAGTAGCTCAAGTTTTCTTCAGGTTTACAAGCCACTGAGCCAGAGACTTAGGCGTCGCTGAGCCCTCCGCTTTCAGGCCCAGCCCAGAAACACCGCGCTCTGCTTCCTCCGTCCACGGGCCGTCCGCACGCCAGCCGGCCCGGGGCTGCCCGGGCCCTGCAGCAGCGCCCCCAGGACCCGGATTGGGGCAGGCCACACGGAGGGGCTCTCCAGCGCGAGCCGGGTCCCCAGGGAACACTCACAGTCTCAGTCGCGGCTCGACACACCGGACAAAATAGTCGTACTCATCCTCCTCTTCTTCGTCCCAACTCCTCCAAATGTTCTGGTAGAAAAACCTGAAAGACAAGTTAGTATCGTTCAAATTTCAATCGCTAGCTCAAAGCGGGAGGGTTTTGTGGGGGTGGGAGCAAAGGAGAAAATTAAAACAATTCTATCAGCCACGGTAGATGGCCTTCAGGTCCAGCAGCTCCCGCACGCACTCCGGGGTGAAGGTGCTCTTGGGAGGCATCCCACGCGTCACAGACGCCTTCTGAACTGGCTCCGGGAGTCAGTGACAGCGCGGGTTCGGGCAGGACTTCCCGCTTCTGAGAACGAGTTACTGGCCACCGCGAGTGGGCAGGAGGGCCACTTGCTGAGGGAAGGCTGGAGGAGAAGCCGGGGCTCTCAGAGCGAGTCCAATTCCTGAACTTGGGGACATTCCCTGAACTCACGCGCTGCCGCCAGACCCCCGGAGGCCAGCTCCCAGTCTCACCAGACAGGGGCTCAGGCTGCCAGAGGGCGCCCGCCCGCGCCACCTGCTCGGCTCCGTTCACACTTCAGGACTTGGCCGGCCGCACCCTCCCCAGTGCGCTGGGCACGCACTGCCGTCATATCTGCACGTCCCCAGGGTGCATTCTCCCAGGACGGAGACCTGGGCGGGAGCCTGGACTGCCCAGCACCCAGTCCGCCCTGAGGCCCAGCCCTCGGGCTTTCCCGGGCACCCAGCCTGGCCCCTGCTGTCCACGCCCCTGCCTCCTGACAAGTGCCCCTGTGCCACTTCTCTTCCACACAGCAACCGAGGACTGCCCGCGCGCTACTCCGGCCCCTTCTGACCCATGGCCTCTCCTGCTGGGGTGTCCACCTCTCCTGCGCTCCAGCCACGCTGGCCTCCTCCTCGCAGCTCCTTCAACTCACCTGAGCCTGCTCCCCACCGCTCAGCCCCTGCCACAGCCCCTTCACCTCCTCGGCCCTTCAGACCCAAGGGCAGAGGCCACTTCCTCAGGAAACAACCACAGAAGAGCCCGGACAGGTCCTGGGTGGCCCTTCGCTGCCCCGACTGTGACCCCTAGTCTCGCGTGTCTCCATGCAATTGCTCCACAAGGGTCATCTCCCATCGACCCCTGGCTGCTCCCTGGCCGTTCCACGACGAACCGATGAAACTTCGCCCTCAACTCAGGAGCATCACTCGAACCCTTACGGAATAAATGACCAAACGAAACCCTCCTGATTCGACCTTTGCGGGGCCCTGGCCGGACCCTGAGCCTTTCGAACGAAGGGTGAGGGGTTCAGCCGGGCTCTGCCTCGAACAGTGACATGACCAATCCCAGACACGCGGCTTCTCACCAGCACCAGCGCCCAGGGGTCAGCTCCCCCATCCCAGTCCCTCCGCATCGCCCCTTCGCCCTCAGACGCGTCGGCTGACGGGTTTTTTCAGTGGAACGTGAGGTGCTGGCTTTGGTCCTGGACAGAAGCCAGTTCTGGAGACGTCTATCGCTTGGCCTGGTGCGAACGTGCCGTGTTCAAAGCTCCCGCCGACGGTGAGAAGTTCTCCGAGCCGGTGGACGCCGGGCCCACAGCTCGGCTTCCCTGCAGGGCATTCAAATCAGGCCCCGCGACACCAGGCCAACCTGCCACCGGGGCCGGCACAGAATGTGGACGGTGCCTTTTTGACCACCACGTGACATTATTAACACGACCACAATCACTCTATTACCCACTGTCACGGTTCCTGGAGGAATACAAGCCCACTTTTGAACGCCGAGAGGAAGCCTTCCTCAGTGACCATTCTTACGCCCAGGAGAACTCCCTGCATCAGGAGCTGTCTTACCAAAGACCGACCCGAGGCAAATGCGAGAGCCCGGGCATGGCTGCCTCCTCCCCCAGGGCAGCAGGAAGCCTGAGCACAGCGCCCGCGAGCCTGGGCGCAGCTGGAGGAAAGGCCACCCTCCCGCCAGGTGCCTCTGTCCCGGACGGGTGCCCTCCAGCCCCCGGCCTGCCTTTGCTCTTTCACTCCAGGACGTCGGCCACAGGCTTAGCATCCGGGACTTTCACGACAGTCTCCAAACCTGTACCACAAATTCGAGTCCCTGTCTCTTGCTGGCACATGGGCACCGAATAAAGGCCACACAGGAATTCTCTGCGCTTCTTTCAACTCTCTGTGAGTCCGGAATTACGTCGAAATAAAAACTTTAAACATTTCTTTATGTTTTTTTAATTTAAGAAAGAGTCGCCTGTCCTTAAATATTTTAAAACCCTGCAGTGACCAAGGCGACGGTCTGAGTGTCCCGTCGGAGCACAGCGCAGACCAGAGTCCCCGCACTGGGCCCCCCGCCCTGGCCGCAGGGTCGTTCTCCCTAGGCCCGCCGCCTACCTGACGTGCTCGACGGCGAGAGCAGTCTGATCGAGCTCCCCGGAGCCATCGAACACCACCCAGAGCTCCTGCAGGGGCAGCCGCTGCGCCTTCAGGTCCAGCAGTTCCCGCACGCACTCAGGGGTGAAGGTGCTCATGGGGGACTCGCAGACATACGGCTCCACCAGCCGCACCACGGCCTTCAGGGCTGCGAAGTCCACATCCGTGACCTCGAGTTAAAACACCGGGTCTTAACACAGGGAAATCAGAAGGAAGATATCTGGATGATGCCCCGCTGCAGCCTGATATTTTCTGACCATGCCTGGGGAGTAGAGGCCCGCTCCCCAATACAAGGGGCAAACTGGCCAGCCGGGCTGGCCCCGTGTGGAGCTCACGGTTCACTGGGGAAACAAATACACAGACAAGATGGTGACAAGCATGTGACAAAGAATCCCCAGCAGCGGGGGAGGTCAGGGGGAGTCACTGGGAGCTGCAAGGAAAGGCTGGGATGGAAGCAGGCAACTGAAGAGCAGGGAGGAGCAAAAGGCCTGGGGCAGAGCCCCACGGGGCAGCTGCTGGGCCCACAGGCAGGAAATGGTGGGGCTGGCGGGGGAGCGGCTGGGGATAAGGTAGCGGGGCTGGGGGGGCGCGGGGGGGGAGGTGGCGGAGTGCAGGACAGGAGCACCAGGAAGGAGCCTGGATGGGACAGCTGTCTGGCAGGCAGAAGCCAGGGCCAGGCCTTAGGTGAACGGCTGGAGGCTTTCAGCGAGGACTGTGTCTCTTTCAGAGCAGTGACCGAGACGGCCTTTAGGGAACTGACTTGGGGAGTGGGGCATGGGGGTGGGGGGTGACTCTCATAACTTAAGCTGATAGGCCTGAACTGCAAACCAAAGCGGCAGCACCCAGGATTGGAGAATTCACAGGGAAACGCTGCCCCCACCACCCGGATCATGGTCACTGCCGGCGGGGACGTGGCGTCCCCGGCAGCTGCGCAGCCACTTGTAACGATGCTGCCCGTTTAACAGTTTAGTTTAACAGGGTTTTTTGCGGTTCAGTAAATAAACACTGAGAAAATCTCCCAGCTATAATTAGAGAGCAAATTTCATGTGAAAGGCCCAGTCAGTTGAAAAATGAGGTTGCTTTTCCTCTCTGCAGCGTGGCGGGGTACCCAAGGACTAGCCCGCGTCAACCAGGTTTGCCAGGTGAGCACCAGGCGAGCTTACAGAACGCCTATTTGGCTTGAGCTATTTAATGGGCTGCCGCTAAGATAAAAAAAATTAACTGAAACTCCACTGACTTCATAATCAGGACGCCTTTTTCTGAAATGGTCTCAAATGCCCCCCCCGCCTCCCCACTGGCTGGGTTTATAACCCAGGTCCCCGTGTCAGAGGACATGGGGACAAAAGCCGCCCCTGCCCCCGGCAGCCCCTCCTCCGTGTCTTTAAATGTGCAGTACATTTCACACACCCTGGCAATTCGATGGGAAAAACATGCTATTTTCAATCAGCTCATAAACTTTAATTAAAAATAAGCTCTTTGGCCATAACAGTTTGAAGGAAAGTGCTTCTAGCTGGAGACAAACGACTTAATGACGGAATTAAATTTACCTCCACCAGCACCTCGAACACATTAGTGTGCCAGACCGCCCGCCATCCAGATGGTTCGAGGACCTTCTCCAGGAACTCAGCAGTGAACTCTCTCACCTCAGAGGCCTTGCAGTCAGCTGCAAACACATCGAACACGGCGAGAACTGAGACTGCACCCGCTGGAGGGAAGCCAGGGGGCCCACGCACGACCCCTTGCCCAGAGCCGACAGCTGGCAGTCTCGGGGACGGAGGCAGACAATGCCCCCACAAACTGAGAAGACAAAAGCAGCAAAGCGGAGAGCCCCTCACCTAAAATGTAATCCTGGTAGGCTGTGAACCTCTCGTAGAACAGCAGGTGGCCAGTCTGGAACAGCTCTGGGAAGTCTGTCTTCCCCTGCAGCACGAAGCTGGGCAGCCGCGACCCTGGTCCGCTGTCACTGCTGCGGTCGTTGCACGGGTCTCCGTCCTGGAACAACCCTGAAACAGCCACCAACGTCAGCCACCAACCACCCCGGCACTTGGGCCCTCGCACAGAAACTCTGACGAGACGCAGGCGCGGGTTTGGCGTGACGCTTCCCATCGCGCTGTGCCTCAGGAGACGCCAGTTTCACTAAACTTACACAGACCCCAAGCCAAGTTCTCCTCCACACGGGAGGAAGGTGAGGTGCGTGAGGTTTGTGCCTGTGAGGCTTCGCAGGAGGCAGGGGAGGGCTGTCCCTGAACTCGGGGGAGGTCGCCCCGCTCTCCTTCCCCGGACAGCGATGCTTCTCGCGGCAGCCAGCAACTCGCCACAGTCAAACGCCTTGGTCCCTTCTGTCCAGAGCAGTTCTAGGAAGCCGCCTTAACGTCAGGGGCTGGCTTCCCACGCTCCCTCTCAGACGAGCTGTTGCCGTCTCTCCTTCCTACAGTGTCAGTCTGTCCGCGGCCCCTCCAGGGCAGAGGTGACAGGGTCCAACAATGCACCAGGCGGGCTTCGCCAAAGCTGCCGGGTTCCGTCCCACTGGCTTCAGTGACCGCATCAAAGGAGAAGAGTGGAAACGCTGGTCACCGCCCATCCGGGCTGTGGACGGTTATGTCTCGGGCCAAGATGTGACCAGGCAGTGGCCCATCTAAGTCTGTGTAACAGCACGTTGTTAAGACACAGACGACAGCCAAACAGCAAAGCGGAGGGCAGGGCGTGGGGTGGCACGGCCACTGCCGGGAGGTTTGGGGGCTCTGAGATGATTAAACACAGTCTTCCTCCTTCCCAAACCATTCTACCTCCTCCACCTCCGGCCTCTTTGCCACTGTTGAGGCCCCCAGAGTGACCAGCCCCCAGCAAAGGCCAGGGTACGCAGTCCCAGAGGACACCACACTGGCGAGCTGGGGACACGCTCTCCGTGCCTCAGAGCCCTCACCCGTGAACGGAAGATGAAAACAGATGCCCATTTCCATTCAGTTAACAGTCACTCACCGTAGGACCCGTCCCTAGAGAATTCATACCTCCACCTCGCACTCATGAGGCGGCTTCTTTCCAAAAAGCAACAAGAAAAGTCTTCAAGAAAACAGGTGCTGGCGAGGACGTGAAGTGGCGCCTTGTGCACTGCTGGTGGGCAGCCGCTGTGGGAGCTAGCGCGGAGGCTCCTCAGAGGCTGACAAACACAGCTGCCAGGTGGCCCGGCACCCCCACCCCCGCCGGGTTACCTTCCCCTAAGAACTGAAAGCAGAGTCCCAAGAGACGTGTGCATGCCCACAGGGGCCAAAGCGTGGAAGCGACACAACTGTCCTGTGGTGCGTGGTGGGCACACAAAGTGTGGCCCGTCAGCGCAATGGAGCATTATCATTCCCCCTTAAAGAGGAAGGCGATTCTGCAAACGAGGGCAATTCTGGCTGAGCCTCGAGGACACCGTGCTAATTCAAACCAGCCCTTCACAGAAAGAAAAACACGGTGTGACTCCACTGACAGGAGTTACTTGGTCAAAACTCATGCAGGTGGGAAGGAGAACGCTGGTGGCTGGGGACTGGGGGTTGGGGGACGGCGCATGTGTGTAGAACAGGCACAGCGTCGACGCGAGAATGGCCGAGCCTGCAGAGAATTTCATAAACGTTCATCTGCGCCAAACAGAGGTGAGTCCTGGAAACGGCAAGATGTCAACAGGTTGAGAAAAGGCTCCTCAGAATGGCAGTAGGCATTGTCGTTTGTGCATTTGGAATCCAGGAGGGAACGAGAGGGAGATTACACGGGGGCAGGAAAAAGCAGGGATGGGGTGGGATTACAGGATAGCTAAGACTATGAGCTCCCTTGAGGATTAATACCCCCAACCCGCCCACTTTGAGAGGTATGACTTCTGGCATTTCAAAGATGTGCTAACCTGCGTGCACAGAATCAACAGACAGGACTGGCTTAGGACCTTTCACGACAGAAGTGGCGTGCCTGGGGCATGGCCGCCCCCCATGGCCTGCCAGGTCAAGAATGGACGATGAAGATCGCCCTGGGAAGTTCCCTTTTCCGCCCACACCGGAGTGCAGGTTTACAGACTGGAGAGAGTTCTGGGGATGGTGGTGGCTGCACAACGATGTGGCTGCATCTACCCCTACTCAGCGGCACACTTGCACGTGGTTAAGACGGTAAATTTCGGGTGGTGTACTCTCACCGACCAACAGAAGGAAGCTTTCTGCTTTACAGCTCCTTCGAAAGGACCCCTCTCACCACGCGATGGCACTCCATCCCCACCCCTCGCGAGGGCTGCAGGCAGCTTTCCAGGCGGGAACGCGGAGCCCAGCAGCTGTGCCAGTGCGCACGCCGGGCACCGGGGGCCTAAAGTCCCCTGCATTTCTCCCTCCGCCGCGGCTCATCCACTGCACAGTGCCGCGGACAATGCCAAAGCGACAGCCCGAGCGAGCTTCCAACATCCGGAACAACAAACCCTGGGGCCTCCTGGGGAGGAATTAAGACTAACATAGACCTGGTGCTGTGTTTAGACTGTCCCCCGGCTCCGGGGCGCGCCGCCTGCCCCGGTGCTCGTGGAGCTCCAGCCGAGGAGGAGGGACACGCAGACACGCGCGAACGCAGCCCGGGGAGCGCGCGCAGACTCGCAGGTCCGTGGAGACCAGGCGGAGCGCAGCTGCCACCGCCACCCGGTCGGCCGGAAGGCGCCCTGGGAGGGCAGCGGACACGGCCTGCCGCTGGGAGCGGCTCCTCGGGCCGGCAGGCACGCACTCACCTTTCTCCACGGGCGCCGGCTCCTCCTCCGCCGCCCAGCCCGTGCGCTCCGGCTGCGGCCCCATCGCCTCGGACCCCAGCCCGAAGCGCGCCAGCAACCCGTCAGCCATTTCAAATTTCCGCGGGCACCGCCCAGCCCGGGAACGTAATGACGCAAGCACTCCTGATTGGACGGGAGGCCGAGAGCCCAGACCAATCCAAGGAAAGTTTGCGTGGCCTCAGAGCACAAGAGCCCCACCCTCTGCAGCCCGCGTCCACCCCGGTGACAGCGCCTGGGCGCCACCTCCTGGCCCGGCGGACCGTTGTTCTCGTCCACGTTTACTGGGACGAACCGGGACGAAGTTGAACTGGGTGATTTGGGATGATTTCCAAAAAGCTAACAAGCCATGCCTGGAAATAGGGTGGCGCGAAAAAGGTATCGGAGGGTCAATACACACAGCATTTAGATTGCCTTCTGCCCTCATGTCGCCTCCCAAGCTACCATCCACGGTAACAGTTTATTGGCCTAGGCGACCCCAGCATGTTAACCAAAACGCACTCCCTCTTTCACCACCATCTACACGCACACGGTATTTTCTAAAATGTCAGATTAAATTTACTAAAGATGTGTTTTGCCCATATTTGTTCACCAAAGGCACTATAACCTCCAGTAATAGCTAACATTTGTTGAATCCCATGTGCAAGACATGCCCTGCATGCCTTACCTGCATGACCTCACTTAATCTCCCAAAACGTACGAGGCTGGAAATGCTATATCCCCATTTTACAGATAAGGAAACAGAGTCATCAAAAGGATAAGTAAAAAATAAAAATAGTTAAGTAACGTCCTATTTAACCCAGCGCAGGGAAAATCAGAAACCAGTGGAAGTCCAGCAGCCACCCTTGAAGGCCTCTGCCAGGCCTGGCTGAGCTGGGCCGGGGCAGCAGAGGACCGCAGAAGCCAGGCCTGGAGGTCACCAGGCGTGACGAGCCCCACAGGGGCCAAGATCCTGGCGGTGAGAGCAGGCTACGGAGTCCTTTCGCAGGAACCCATCCCCGAGCACCGTACAGGCGTGGCCAGTCCCTTTTATGAATCAAGTACAACAGTCCACCATTGTTAATAGCAACTTTATTTTCACTGGTGCAAAAAAAAACCAAAAATCGTGATAATGGTACGATGCGTCCCCCCAAATTCACAATGACGATGGTTACACATAAATTATATGGATCACAAATCTTCTATTTTATACTATTTAGAACAAAAATTATTTTGATAAATATGTCAAGAGGACAACATAGATTCTTAATGGGTGGCTGAGTCCAAATATGCAAAATAGGGCTTCTGGTTCGACCACGGCGCTTCAAACTCTCAAACGTGCATTAATATATTCTAGCTTCAGGGGAAATATTATACATGGCTTTATTTTGCATTTAGGGAAAAGCCCAAGCTGAATTCCACATACAGCGATCCTCTCGTCTAAATCAGTCTCAGACTGGACTAGAGCACAGAGAGACAGCCGTTTCCGCGTTAGTACTCCCGGGCAGTGAAGGGAATTACACAACCGACAATGAAACAAACAGGAAGGAAGGAAGGGAAGCTTCCTTAGTAGCCATGAGAAGTGGTTTTTAAGTATTTGTTTGGTTGTTTTTTGTTTTTAACAGATCACAGGAATTTTAAATAGCAAATCAATCATGCTACTTTGGGCGATCAGACGACCTGAACACTTATGAAGTGAATAACTTTATTAAGGTCTTGAAGGTGAGTGTCCGGGGGTGCTGGGTCAAAGACATCACAGGTAAGAAACGGGAAACCTACCTCGGCATTTCTGGAAGGCACGATCTATGGAAAGGAGACCTAGTATAATGAAACCCTCAGTGGACATGGGTGGACGGGAGCAGGTGGGTCCGCCCCTTCAAAGGACGAGGCCTTCATAGATGGGCCCCTCGGACTCGGGGGACTCCCGCCGCAGGCGCAGATGCTCCAGCGTGTTATGGAAATGCTTGTTAATCTGCTCTGTTTCTTCACTGGACTCAAGGTTGGGGAGGTCTTCTCGGATCTTCTGGATAAGTTGGTTCAACACCTGAATCGTGACCTACGAAAGAGGATGTCCAAGTTCATGATCGAGCACGTGCCACAAAGAATTAAAGGTGATGTAATAAAAATGTTTTGAGGAGCCTGGTTACTCTCATCAATTACCAGAGGAATTATGAAAAAAAGAGATGAGAACTGGGCTTCTGGTTTGAGCAACAACCGGCTATTCATCAAAACAAACAAAAAAAAGAAGTTAATAAAAGACACAGAGCATCATGAACTAGAAGGGGAACACTAGCAAAATATTATTTAACCTACAAATCTGGACCAATGCTGTACTGTTGGAAGCACAACGCATCATTCTTTAAGAATTATTCTAAACTTGTACGTGATGACAAGTAGGCCTAATATTTAGCGTCTATAAATTATTTTGTATTTTTTAAAGTGACTTTTTCTAAAATATTCCTAAACAAATGAGATAAGAGCTTCCTGGCACATAATGAATTTTTCCATCAAAGATGCACCTGTGCAGACAGTGAAGGATTTTTAGAGAATCAGAGACCAGTAGGTGAATTCTCCCAACCCTGACTCTTGTAAACAAACAAAAAAAATTCTCAAATGATAAACTTTTGTACATATCAAACCGGGAGCAGGAAGGGAAAACGTTTGCTCACTCACCGCGTCATTCTCCTTTTCATAAAAATAGATATATCTGTTGAGAATTTCTATAAAAAGTTGCACTTGTAGAGAGGGGTCCATGCACTGATTGGCTATTTTGAGGGCTTTCTTCAGGCACTCCATCACCCTCTTGCCTCCATGCAGCTGGAAGAGGGGGAGGGTGTTTCAACAGAGACGAATGGGCCACAACGCCCCAGTCTACGCAGACAGGAGTTACACACGGCAGCACCGTGCAGCCTCCGGCAGGTCCTACAGGAACACAGGGACCTCGGGTCTTCGCTTTTTAACGCACACAGCTCTTTTTAAAGTGAGTATTGTTATCTGTTTTGTAAACTTACATATGTTTTTATTGGCACACAGGCACGCTTTGGAAACACTGTGCATTTGGGGCAGACTTCCACAATGAAGGGAGTGTTGCCGTGCAGGGAGCCCCACGTTTTTGGTTTCCTGAGCGTGAACACGCTGCAGCGACACTGTGCTGCAGTCCATCGACTTGTAACAGGAAGGCCGAGGAGAGGGAGGGAGGCGGGGATGGCTGGTTGGTGGAACAGTCGGAACACAGCCAACAACCAAGTTCTCATTTTACGTGGGTGCAGTTCACAGCATCCCAAAACAATTACAGTGACAACATCAAAGTTCACGGGTCACAAATCACCATAACCAGTATAGGGATAATGAAAAGGTCTGAGCTCCCGCGAGAACGAGCAGGCTGTGGCAGGCACCGTGAGCACACGCTGATGGGAAACGGTGCCAAGCCCTGTCCGATGCAGGGCTGCCCGGCCTGCACCGTGCGCGCGCCCGGTGTCTGCGGAGCACCCAGCACGTGCACGACAGCAGGGTGCGCCCCCATCAGGGAGCCTTTCTCAAGGCCGTGGTACAGACTTGCTAGGCTGCAATGGCCCCCAAGTGGAGGCTTCACCACAGGATGTAACTCTCTTCACATCGCTTTTAATCTCTTTTGACAAAATAAAGCAATATTCTTTGTCAGGTGTCCAACCATTCCCAGTGCCTCCCCTGCAGGGCACAAGCCCTCCCCGCCAGGGACCCCCTCTCCCACAGAAGCTCAGGAAGGGTTCCCTCACCTCCTCCCCATTTCTGTCTGTGTTTCTGCCAGACCAGAAGAGGTGGGCGCAGGTGCTCACGGCTCGGCCCTGGTCGGGCTTCTTCAGGAGTTTGGACGCGGCAAGGGCACACTGCGTCCTCAGGGGCTCATGGTTCTCTTCGCTGAAGCACTTCATCCTCTCGAAAGTCCCAATGATCAGGGTGATGGCCGCCAGCTGGGCTTTGGAGTCGCTGATTTCATCCTCATACAGAGAGAAGGCCTGGAGGGTACAAGGCAGAGGGACCTTCAGGTGCAGCCATCGGCTTGAGCGAAGCAGTTCCCACCAGACCCCCAGACGGGAGCCCCCACAGTCCCTCTGGATCAGAGCGCGTGGGTCCTCGGGACAGGCATGAGGCGCGAGGCACAGCAACCCAGGGAAGACACCGACGCGCGGCAGCAAGGGAATGGGTCTTCACGGTGCTTAATCTCTGGCTCCCCAGCCGAATTAACTAAGGACCCCTGTCTCCCATGGAAGCTTCACCACGGCCCATTTGGAAACCTTCAATCTCACTGGCACCCTGGGAACGATCTATTTTCCATCCCTAGGCCAGTCCGTGCAGCCACAGCACTAAGAAGCCCCGAGACAGCAGGAAAGGTGCGGTCACAAGTCGGAGGAGCGAGCCCACGGGCCCGGCCGCCAAAACAGCAGACGGGAGCGACCCCAGCAGAACGGGTCGGGCCAGCCACCCAGAGGGAGCACCGCGTCACCTGGGACATGAATTCATAGGCTACAGTCTCGTGGTTCTCAAAGCCGATCTCCCCGGCGGCCAGGGCCCCTTGCAGGAAGAGCCGCAGGGGCAGCTCGGCCAGCTCGGCCTTGATCAGGGCGCTGATCGTCTGGTGGGCAAAGGAGAAGATCTTCTGGCACTTCTTTTCCCATTTGTCGTCCTGCAACCAGAAAACACTGCCTGATCACCTGGCGTCTGGCTCGGCTTGCTCGAGAAAATTTACTGTACATAAAACTTCTACAGACAAGCAGAGAAAGCAATGGAGCTGTGCCCGGTTTTCCTGCCCCGTCACCGCCCCCTCCCCGTCTCAGTCTCGAGGCGCAGATGACGTCCCCTCAGCGCGGCCAGCTGAGCGCACCGGCTCTGCAACCTGCACGCGTTAGGGTGCGTTTTCCTCATCAGACAAGCTACACGGTCCCACAGTGGACAAAATTAGGAAAACAAACAAAAGAAGAATTCTAAAAATTAAAATCGTCCCAATCACTGCACCAATCACTGCGAACGTTCTGGAGTTAACGTCTTCCTTTCTGTCTTCTGTGCACAGTTCCCTCTTCTGCTTTCTGGCAGGTCACTGAGAGAGTTAAATTAGGCTCAGGCCGCACACGATCTGTGTCCAACTTCTTTTCTTTCACTTGTTTTGTTATAACAATTTTCCTCATGATACTAATGTTACTTAAATCATTTTAATCGTGAGAATATATTCCACAAGCTGGATGTGGCCTGGCGTGTAATGCACCCAACTTGCCCTTTCGGGAACGATCTAGAATACCTGACGAGTCATTGATTCCCGTACACAAGCTTTATTCAATCCCTAACTACCTCCTCAGTACAAATTCTTAGAAGTGCATTTATTGGACCTTTGAGGCTCTTGCTACACATTGCCAGAGTTTTCTAGAATGACTACAGTAATTCGCATTCCTATCACTACTAGATGGAAAGGAATTTTCACCACACCATTGCCATCACTGAATTTTATCTTTCTTTTCTCTTTTCCAGTTTGATTTCTTAAAAGGTTCACTGTTGTACTTACTGGTGAGGTTAAACATTTTATCCACGTTCTTTTCACTTTTTTTTTTTAAAGAGCGTACTTATTTATTTTTAGAGAGGGAGCGAGGGAGAAAGAGGGAGAGAGACATCCATGTGTGGCTGCCTCTCGTGCACCCCCTTACTGGGGACCTGGTCCGCAACCCAGGCCTGTGCCCTGACTGGGAATCGAACTGGCGACCTTTTGGTTTGCAGGCCGGCACTCAGTGCCCTGAGCCACAGCAGCCAGGGCTCTTCTCGTGTTTCAAAGAGAGTAACAGTCACGGACTTGTTACGAGGACTCATGCAATGATCCAGGCGCGCAGTCTGGCACAGGGCCCGGCGCAGGGCGAGTGTGCGCCGACTGCCATGGTTACTGGCGCTCTCAGACATCTGTCCACGAAAGGCTGGAAAGGGCCTGAATGAGTGGCTGGCCCAGCCGACCCCGGCCACCAGCCACAGGCCTCGCCAGCTGCCTGCGGAGCAACGGGTTCCTCGTCGCTAGAACATCGGGTCCTCTGAGGCTGTCCCATAACGCGAGCCTGGCGCCTGGCTGTCACACACACTCGACCGAGGAGTTTCCTACAAAGCTACACCTGTGAAGACTCACGCCGTAAGTCTGCTGACAGAGAAATGAGCTCATAAACAATGGGTGCAACTCAGAAAATGATTCCATGGTGGACTCGGAGCAAAGGGAGGGCGCCACCCAGCCCTCCTGTCGGGCAGGGCTGGCTTGGTTGCCTCCCCCACATGAGAACGCACGTCAGGGTCCAGGAAGTGAGTCCGTCTGTCCCAGCTACAGTACTGAGCTGACTATGCAGTGAACTCACCCTGTCTCAGTGACCTTTCCACCCAGCAATGTCAAGTATAAATTTAAACTGGCTTAGTCTTCCGTTTCTAAGTGTTTGCGCGGGTTCAATCCCTCGCCCAGGATGTACCCTACCCGCATCTCCGTCAGGGACACTGAGCACAGAAGCAGTGGGATGAGGGCTGGTGACACGGGGGTCTTAGGACACCCGTGTCTGCTGGGTGCGTGTTTGAAATCTGCCGCAGTCACAAACCACGGCCACACGCAGAGGGGGGGCGCGGGGAAGGGCCGCAACTCACTGCGAGGCACACCCACCACTTCAGAATTCTGCTTGTAGCGGAAGGCCAGCCGGTAAGCCGCGAACACCAGGGGAGGAAGCGTGAAGCGGATCCGCTGGTTCCCGCCAGCTCCAAAATGCTTTCGCGCCGTGTTTAAAATCTGACCAAAGAAACCACAGAACCATTAGCCTTTCCTGCACAGCGGCTAGTCCCACAGAGTCGCATGGAGGGTCTGGGCCCCTCGTCACTGCCAGGCCTCCTGGTGGGCGCTGTGCCCTCTGGCCTCACACAGGCACCACGGTCACCCTGAGACGGACACAAGCGCCATCTCGCAAGTGGGGAGGCCTGGGGGCCGGCGAGGCTGTGTAACCTGCCCGAGGCTGCACAGCTCGCTGGGGCAGAGAGGGAGGGGAACGTTTTCCTGCACATGTGTGTAAGTTTATTGTGTTGGCAGAGAGCTCTACAGACAGACGTCACTTACTGGCTGATTCTGACACCTACTGCTTGTGTGACTCTGGGCAAATTACTTACCTTCGTAGCTGTTATTTCACTGGGAGAATGGAGTAGGGTATTTGTCCTAGGGTCACTGGGACGATGAAATACCACATGTGAAGTGTTACCATTACCGGACCCAAGGCACGTACTCTGAAATGCTGGCTGTTGCTAGGGTCAAAACCGGCTACGTGCATCCTGCCGGTATATCCTGCCCCAATCCAGAAAGACGGACCATCTCAGTCAAGGGAGATGGCGCTCCAAAGGGGCCACTGTGAAGCAGGTGTCTGCCTGTCTCGGGAAGCAACAAGGACTCACACTATACCTTCTAGTAAGCGTGACACTGTGGGGCAGACACAGGTCTGTGGATCTCTCCTCCCTGGAAGGTGTGGAAGGCGATGAGGACGTGTCTCCCTCGAGAAGACAAAGCGAACTACCCCTGCCTTAAAGGTCTCTGGGCCTGGGCACAGCCCACCGGCCACGGGGATGGCCTAGCTCCTAACTACCACCTCGGTGTGCGACAAGAAACGCGAACACAGCCAGGCAAAGGCGTGTGACGCAGCAACATGGGAGACCAGCTGCAAATGTGAACGACCAGGTGGTCCCTGCAGACCCCTCATGCGTGGTACCCAGAGTACCTGTCACTGAGCCAAGTCACGGCTCTCTCACCAGCCACAGAGGCCAACGTCCTCCTCACACAGGTTACAAAGGAGCACAGACTATCAGCTGGGACAAAGGAAGTCATGCAAGGACCAAGTCGGGACCCAGCCTCACATAAAGTGCCCAGTGTATCAGCCTGACATGGAGCCTCACGCATCCAACGACGGCTTGTCTACTCAGCCCCGCGGTAATTAGCAGTCACCTGTGCCATCTGCCATTAAAGCAAATCGCCCCCGTCGGTCGCTCAGGCACGTGTCTCAGTCGCTGCACAGGGACGCGCTTAGGGTTCCGGAAAGGGAGGGACCCGGCTGCTCTTTACCAGGACAAAGGGACTATGAGAAAGGCAGTCTGAGTTTCAAAGTCTCTTCACGCCCCTGCGACGTGGCACGCCCACAGCCAGCCCCGGCAAGCCCTGGACTCACACGCAGGGCTGAAGGCAAGGGCTGCCGCCCCTACTGCAAAAGCGACACGCAGTGTAAACTACAGAGGCTGGGAAGGGTCACTGCACGCCCGGCTAAAGGCAGGCGGGCCTTCCTGCAATTTCTAAGAAGTCTTCCAAAGAGGCCAGGGCAGCCGACTCGCTCCTCACTAGCTCCCGAAGACGACGAAAAGTTACGTATTTACAAATAAAGTGGAAGTGCGGATTCCGCTACCTCTCTCCCTCAGCCGCGATCCTTTCACAGCCTTCTAAGACCGCAAGCTACACTGGACCCCGGGAGACGCACCCACACCCGCCTTCCCCGGGGGCCGTGAGCGGCACGGAAGGGCGGCCTCATACCAAGTACTGCTGGTCAGGGTCCTCGGACCGCAGGAGGTGGATGAACCTGCCCACGAGGCTCTGCTCGTCGGCGAAGTCCTCTGGGTCAGGGTCCTCGGCGGGCTGATCTGGCTGGTCCTGAATCAGCGTGGACACCAGGTTCATTATGGAATCCACCTGGAGCGCGGGAGACAGAAACCCACCGCGGGGACCGTCAGCGCGAAGAGCCGCTGGCTGCCGAGTGTCTCCGCTTGTGTAAAGTTCCAAAACAGCCTGGCCGGCCGCGTCCCTTTTGCAGAAGCAGCCTGCGCACGTGGCTGCGCGCAGACCAGCGTCTGGGGGGAGGAGCACCGAGGGGTCGCCCCAGCGCAGGTGTGCGCGCCCCACCCACGCCCCGGCGGGTCCCGGCTGTTCTATTGTTTGTCCCTTCTGCAGCTGCAGGCTCATGATTTATGTAGTGAACACGCTACTTGCAACGAGAGGGCAGCTGGCCGGTACTCTCTTACCTGGTCTTGAGAGACAATTTCTGTGTTATAATCCAAAACGTTACTCAGCACGTAACAACTCATGCTCTTTCTGGACTCGTAGTCAAAGTACTCGAAGAGCGGGGGGAAGTGCTTCAACTTCAAGACCGTCAGCACGTTGTTGTACGTGTCCACGGGGATCTTCAGGAGTCTGGTGAGCTCCTTCGAGACTGCGCTGCTGGTGGCGATGCTGCAGGGAGGGGGCGGCACCCTTCACCGAGTGGCACTGGCTTTCCACATGCACAAACGGCGCTTGTCTCATGAGAACTCGGAATTTTTCATTCATACGTGAGACGGGGGGGCAAGTGAGTCACGCACCACCCACAACACTGCAGCAACCTCCTTCCGAGATGCCCGTCCGAACGCACTCACACACCTACGACTGTCCTGCCCACACCGAGTGGGACACGATGCCGACCTGCCGTGCAGCTGGAGTTCCAGTGACTGTCCGGAATCTGCTGCTCTAAGGGAAGTGCTTTAAGTGGCAGTTAGGTTCCAGGGTAGCCACTAAGCGGTGTACATTCGTGATGAAAATAAATAGGGAGAAAAGTCCCTGCAAGACTAGCCAGCCAACAACACAGGAGGGGCACGCACTGTTGCTTCTGCCTCGGATGCTGGTGCTTCAGGGGACGCAGGCCGAACTCAGGCAGCAGGGGCAGGGGCTGCTGTGGAGGCTGGGGAATGCCTGGTGTTTGTAAGAAGCCTAGAGGTTGGGGTTTCTAATCCTTTGTCTAACATTACTTTAAAAATCACATAGTGTGGAAAAGCACAGATACGTTACTGTTATCGTTCAAGATCTGAAATGCTATTCAGTAAACAAAACAAAAAATGGGACAGGCTGAAAGAAAAAAGAGGAATAAACAGGTGGAAAAAAAAAGAAACCCTCCTGACGCAGCCAAAGCCCTGGAAGAGAGCCAGAGGCGAAGGCTCACACGAGGCGAAGCCATGAACTATATGAACGACAGAGGGTCGGGTGGAGTCGGCAGACCCTGCATGGGGAGCACGGCGCGGGGGTGAGCAGGGACGGCAGAGGGCAGGGACCAGGAGAGCCCAGGACGGCCACAAGGGGGAGCCGCCGGTCTAGGTGAGCAGAGCCAAGGAAGCTCTGCGTGGGGCAGAGGGCTGCTCTGTCCTTGACGGTATCAAAGCTCAAAGCTCAAAACAAAACCACGTTGCAAAGCAATTATGTTTCTGCACCTTAAAGACACACATGCCCCTAATTTTTTGCAACTTACTCATCTGTAGGAAATCACTTCTTGTAGAAATACTGCTTGACATAATGAGTTTCTCCAGCAGCTTAAAAACCGACTCACTCATACAGACAAAAGGGTCTGAGCTGCACATGCGCTCCCGAAGCAGCTGCTGGCCCAAGGGCCAGCACTTAATCGACGCACACAATGAAATCCCGCTTTCTGCCCTGACGAGCCCCAAACGTGTCAATCCAACGGATGCTCAAAACAAGAGAAATGCTAACGTTTCAGAAAGGAGGTGAGGAAGAAAAGTAAATCTGGGACAGAAACGTGCCTTATGAGGGTTTTTGCAAAAACTGTAACTTTGACTTACTGTTCGAGGTTGAGCTTATTAAATATCTCCACTGTCGTTTCTAGAACTTTATCGACATAATCCACGCGATCGGGGTAACACTTCATAGCGAGATTAATGAGGGAGACTTGTAAAGACACGACGTCCTCCGAAGGCATGTCTTGTCTCGACTGGGATGTTCAGAAAAGCACAGAATCGATTTCAGACAGTTACCAAAGGACCTACCAGCAGAGACGTTTCAAAGTTCTGAGAACTCAGGAGAAAGGCCATACCCACCTGTATTACTGTAGCCACCTGCTGTGAAAATATATCAAAAAGCTTAATATCTGCTGGGATTCCAGGTCCATCTTCACGGTGAGCAAACAAAGCTAATCTGAAAAAAAATAAGCCTCATTTTAATAGACACGAGGGCCTGGGCAGCGGGATCGTAGAGGGTATTCTGCTCTTCATGCTTTTCTGTACTTTCTACCAGTGTACTTCCTCTAGAACATCTACGAAAGGTCTTTAAAAGGACATGGAGCACAGCTGGTCATCCCCTCAGCTCACTGCTCACTGAGCGGTTGCCGATGGTGCCTTCGGTCGCTGCACTCCCACTGTGTGCCAGACCTGGCACCACATAGACATGTTTGCAACAGGCCAGCTCTGCCAAATCCTCTGAAACCTAATTAAGCAGATATAGAAAGGCACTAAAGTGACAAATGGATTCAATAGCTGTGATTATAAAAATCATCTCTTGCCCCGGCTGGTGTAGCTCAGTGGATTACGCACCAGCTTGCAAACCAAAGGGTCGCTGGTTCGATTCCCAATCAGGGCACGTGCCTGGGTTGCAGGCAAGGTCCCCAGTTGGGGGCGCGCGAGAGGCAACACACATTGATGTTTCTCTCCCTCTCCTTCTCTGTCTAAAAATAAATAAATAAAATCTTTTAAAAATTCATCTCTAAAAGATCAACAGTGCTACTGTAGGACACCCCATTTTTACTACTGTCAAGTTTAAAACACAACTAATTCCAAAAGCAGTCAAGTTAACTTCTATCTCCTCCATGTTAAACGGTCCACAATCCCGTCTGTCACATGACCATCATCAGCCTGTCGTGGTTACAGTGCTCATCGCTGTGCGGTGCACTGAAAATCACTGCTGACGGGGATGCCTAAGGGACATCGCCCTGCCTGACACAGGACAATCCAGTTCTGAGCTTCCATTAAGAGTGTGCCCAACTAACACATAATTCTTAACTCCCAGGACTGAGCTGATAATTTGGAGAAATCTGCTATATAAATTCTCAGACTTTAAAACTAATAGCTTAGATATTCGGAACGCAACACTGTGAAAGGCAGTATCTATAGAACTAAACCCTCGTGAGGCTGCTCGTTTCATGTCACAAGGATGACAATGGTTCTAGACTAGCTCTGGGCAACACTGTCAATCAAACCCATATTAAAGCCACAGTCAAAGTTCAAGTTTTAATTTTTTTTTAATTTTATTTATTTTTAGAGAGAGGGTAAGACAGGCAGATAGACAGGGAAAGAAACATCGATGCAAGAGAAACATCGACCGGCTGCCTCTTGAACATGCCCCAACTGGGGACCAAATCCGCAACCCAGACACCTGTGCCCCGACTGGGAATCGAACCAGCCACCTTTTGCTTTGTGAGCCAACTGAGCCACAGCAGTCAGGGAAAGTTTTACACTTTTAAACAAAACCAAGGGCTACAGAAGTAAAACTTAAACCTAAAGGGAATTTACTAACATAGTAATGCTTTAAAATTCTTCTTTAAAAAAAAAAATGTGATGGCCAGGTGACTGCGTTGGTTGGAGCGTCATCCCAGGCACCAAAAGGTTACAGATTCAATCCCCAGTCGGGGTGGTATGGGAAGCAACCAACCGATGTCTCTCGCCTCTCCCTTCCTCTCTGAAATCAATAAACACATCCTCCGGTGAGGATTTAAAATGCAAGTGATGACAGAATGATTACTTGAACATTTTTAATCACCTATTATCTTATGGCTACTTGACAGAGAAGACTCTCCCAACCCAGTTGGTGCCCACTGAAGGATAACTTTCTTCTTGGTAAGAAACGAATTTTGTTCTTTTGTAATCTCTGGATTTGTAAGATTTAAATGATGGGCCTGCAAAACAATGTCTTTAAGTGATAATGAAATACAGAACGTAAAACTGGTCATCGTTCCCAAGCCTCCTGCCGCAATCGAATGCTAATCAGCCTCTTGCACAGCTGAGGCGGGCGAGCACTGAGCAGAAGCTGATGCTTCCAGAACTGAACAGCGTGATGACGCTAACGTCGTCAATACGACCGAGACGTAACAAAAACACACAATTCACAAGAGCGCCCGCCCTGCCCCCCTGGCCAGAAGCCCCCACCTGTCAATCAGGGCAATGATGACGTTCTTCACGTTCACGTTCTGGTGCAGCTCGGCGCAGGCCCGCAGGAAGGGGCTCAGGGTCTGCAGGTGGAACTCGTCCGGGAACACCTGCGTGCGGGCGAGGCAGAGGCGGGTCAAAGCCCTCACCTTAGGCTCGGGACTTCCTGACGGGACTCAAAGTTCATGCTTGCGGCTGGGGGGGGGGGGGGGGGGCGAGTCACTTTAATCTCATACGACTAAGTTAAAAGCACACCTACAGTTCACAAAACTAACGGGACCGAAAAACTTGGAGGCTGCGCTTTCCGACACTTGGGGGAGAAAAGCAGAGACCAGTCGTTGGCAGGAGAAAGCTCCTCTTTACCCAGGAAAAAAGCTTATTTTCTACTCTGCCAAGGTTCTTTTCCAAAACAATGAAAATGAGTGACAGATAAAAGGGGTCCTCTGGAACCCACCTGAATGATACACTCCATGAGGTACTCCTGGGCCAGGGCGTCCCTGCAGTTCACGACCTGCTCCAGGATGCCCGTCAGGACGACCTGCGCGACAAGAGCGAAGATGAGAGGCTGTCTCCGCACTCCCGAGCCCCCTTGGACAGCACGTGTGGACTAGTAATTTGAAAATCCTATTTTAGACTTTTCTGACCCACGCTTCATTTCTAGATTAAAACTTAGAATTTTACAGGAGCATTTCTAAAATTTAAAAAACCTGTGTTTCTATTTAGTAAACCTCGTTCACTAATTTCTCTCTGTAGTTTTTTATTTTCAAGGTTTGTGCTGTCTGCATCCTCAGAAATCTGTCGAGTCCAAGGTTACAGAGTCCCTTTGCATTTTCCTCTGAAAGCTTTCCTGGTTTTAGAGTTTCATTCCGGCCTCCGGCCCATTTCCAGCTGTTGCTCATGGCACACGGCGGGTCACACCTGGGGGCTCGGTTTGCAAGCGCGTGCCCAGAGGCCCCAGGGCCCTGCGTTGACAAGGTCGCTTCTGCACCTCCAGAAACAGCTGGCTGTACATGCTGCACGTGGGCCTGTTCTGGGCCGTCTATCCGGGCTTCTGTCCGTGGCTCCCGCACTGTCTGTCCCTGTGTCTGCACACGCCTGGGGAGTACAGCGCGTACCAACCACACGGCTCGCAGAGCCAAAAAATAGTTACTGCTTGATCCTCTAAAAAAAAAATTTGTCGATCCTGCTTTATTCTCCTCCACTGACTTATGTGTTTAAACCTTTCGCCAACACCACGTTGCTTACGTGGCTCCACAGTAAATCTACAGCAAAATACAGCACTTCTCAACTTAAAAGGAAAAACGGTAACATTCAATCTTCCACTCCACGAGAAAAACTCAAAATATACCTTTCAGTTTATTTAAGTCTCCTCTGACTGTCAATGGGTTGCAATGTAATTATCATTTAACAAAAATACTTCGATTTAAAAATCAGATTTCAACGGCAGCTGGTGACACACGGAGGGGAGCGAGAAGACACCTGTTTGTAGCGCTCGACGGCGACCCCGTCCAGCTGGCTGAGGCGCACCAGGTTCGTGCCCACCAGGATCCTCAGCTCCTGCCTCTCCCGCTCCCTCTTCTCCCGGTCCCGGCTGTGTCCCTGGTGCTGCATCCGCACCCAGAGCTTGTTCATCTCAGCGAAGTTAAGCAGCACAAAGTCCATGGAGTCGCTGATGTCGCCAGTCGTTTCTTCGCTGCAAAAACGCAGTTGGAGAAACGGTCACAGGCAGTACTGACATCCCAGGACAAACCCCGACCACTGCCCCGGGGGTGCACTTCCTCCCCACCTCCCCAAACACCAGCACTATGGAGAGGGCACCTTCCCCTTCCCAGGCTCAGTGTTCAAGTTCAAGGGGAACAAACTCGAGGGAAAAGCGCCGGGGAGAGGACGCAGTGCAAGTCTAACGGGGAAGCCCTTCACCACGCTCCTTTCCCTGTGCCAGCCACACTTGTTATGCCGACACCATCAATCCAAAAGGTCTAACACATCCCACAGGGTGTGCTGGTAACGCCCCCATTTCACTGTTTGCTGTGTTACGCAGGAATGCAGGCTTGGTGAAGGAGGGGCTATTCTTGCATTTCCTGCTTATTTTCACACCTCCTAAGATGGGGAAGTTGGTAGTTTTTCAAAACTTTTTACTGATTGCCTAATTAAATGCTCAAAACTGGGAGTCAAATCAAAATAAAGCAAATAACCTCCCATTCTTCTCTATGCTGTTAAATTTTATCTTTTCTATACCATTTTGTCGTGTGCATTATAAAAATGTGTAGCTTTTCTTTTAAAAAGGAGTTGATGCAGATATACTAAAACCCCCTGAACTGCACATCATAGGAATAAATGAATAAATAAACTTTAAAGAAAGGAATTCAGTTCTTCCATGTAGGGAGCCTGTCCCATGCACAGGTCACCCTCTTAGCTGGCGACCACGGCTGCCATGGGGGGGGCGGGGCGGGGGAGCGCAGGGGCCGCGGGTCCCAGAGCCGCGCTCACCCCAGAGGCAAGCTCTCCCCGCGGCTTCTGGTCTCCCTGTTCGGAGTTATTACCTCACTTGTGTGCACGGACACTTAAAGTCACTTATATTCTAGGGTAGCTAGCGGCCCAGTGCACGGATTATAAAAACAGATAGACATTCAAGAAACGGTGTGAAAACTGCATAGATCACGGAAAAAGTTAAGCATGTGCCCCTATTTCATGGTTTCAAAGAGTGTTTAGTGGAAGGGGAAAATGCTCTCAATTACGTTAAACAAGAAAGGCAGGTTCTAATAATGCCGACGTCACGTTCATGAGGGGGTGCTGAGCATCGCCCCACTGAGGAGCGCCCCACCACAAAGGGACCCTGAGCACGCAATGCTACCAGCAGCCAGCCGTGTGCACGACCACCGGTACTGACCTTCTTCTACACGCTTTGTCTACTTTCTAGGTATTGTCCACCAAAAACACAGAAGAGCGCTCAGTGGATTGAGTGCCGCCGGCCTGTGAACTGAAAGTTCGCTGGTTCGATTCCCAGTCAGGGCGCGTGCCTGGGTAGCGGGCCAGACCCCCAGCTGGGGGCACGCGAGAAGCAACCACACACTGATGCTCCTCTCCCTCTCTCTCCCTCCCTTCTCCTTCCTCTAGAAACAGATAAATAAAGCCTTTAAAACAAAGAGAAGCGCTTACTCGGCCGGCTCCCCTTCGTCAGGCAGGATGTTCCTGGTGCACTGAAGAAGGTAGTTCCGAAGAAACAGGCCTCTCAGGGGGTGCTGCACGCCGCGGCACATCTCCACCAGGTCCTTCAAGATGTCCTTCCTGGACTGAGGGAAGGACTTGACGTAGACGGCTCCGACCGTGATCAGCAGGTAGCTGGGGGGTTGCGGGGGGATGGCCGGTTAGAAACAAAACATTCAAGTCAAGACTTCGGTTACATCCAAGCATGCTGAATACAAACATATTAAATCAGCAAGAGAAGGGCCTGGTTTTCCCCTGCACGATTAAAAAAATCATGTGATATAAAACATAACCACGGACACCCCCGAATGTACACACACCCACGCAGCCATGCATGTATAATCACCACCTTTATACAGACTAGGAGAAGAGATGTCACGTTCATTCTCCTAATAATCAAGACATTGAACAAAATCTGTCCCTTTCTTTCTTATTTCCAAAATTTCTCAATAATCTATATAAAAGTAGTATTAACTATACTCTAATAAAACTTTTTAAAAATCGTTATCTACCAAAATGTGAATCACATTTGTTAAAAGATTAAATAACCTTAAAATCGGTTTCTGACAAAGCCGCTGCCGACCCCAGCGGATGTCACATAGAGTGGGAAGCGCAGAGGCAGGCCCTCCGGCCGCGGCCACTTACAGCCGGGGGATGATGTTGCCGGCGTACTGCACGAGCTCATAGAGGTCCGCCACCTTCCGTCCTTTGGCAAACTCGTCCGTCAGGTAGACCTCCAGGTAGTGCAGCTCATCAGAGAGGGCCATATCTTTCCATTCCGATTAAGGGCTCAAACATGGCTACGCCACGAGGGGCAGGACCAGGGAACCTGTCGCAGGTGTTCAACTGCTGGGCAGAGACCTTACACGCCGGTCCTTCACCGGAGCGTGTGGAAGTGAAGGCAAAATTTCAGGGGACGTTCCCTACTGTGAAGCAACGGTTCTACAGAGGCCTGCTGAGGCGAAGCGGCAGAACAAGGGCCGCCCGTCCGGGCGCGGAGGGGCTGAAATGGCACACCGCAGAGTGCCCGCCCCTTCCGCGACAGAGCCCGAGCGCTCAAGAGCCGGCCGCCTCCCAGCCTCCTGCAGGGTCTGAGCACTGAGGAGCAACACACCCTCTGGAAGAAATTAAGGTGCAGCAAAAGGGTTTCTGATACCAAGTTTTTCGTTTTGCCACTTAGTGCGTTTGTGCGGAAAGGAACGCTGCCTGCAGACCACGAAGGACATCACATAACTCGAGAAAGACTTAATAAGGGACAAACAAAATACGGCCTTCTCGAGAAAAATGTGTAATCAAAATGCTCCCTCTTCAACATTCAAAAGATACAGAGTTCATAGTAGCTCTTTGGTGACAGCATGGAAGTCCGGAGCTCGCCGAGCATGTTGGAGGCGTGTTTTAGGGCGTCCATGAGCTTGTTCTTGTCCTGCAGAAACAGCGACAGAGCCGATGAGAGGCTAACCAAGATAAACACGTCACTGCGTTATTCACCGGTCATCAGATCTTTGTTATGCAATTTTAAAAGGATACAACGCACATTTTAATCCCGTAAAATTCAACTCCGTTTCACCCCGCCTTCCCTCTCCCGGAGAGAAAAGGGTGCCTGAGCTGTCTCCAGGCGGCGGAGCTCAGCGAGCCTGCCGCACCCAGGGCTGGGGGCTCCCGGCGAGCGCAGGCCCGCGCAGCCCTCCTTGCAGCCACGCACCCGCACCTGATTCGCGTCCCCCTGCCACCCAGAAGGCTGGCCTGCTGATTCTTTTGAGGCAAGACACTGTCCTGACAGGGGCTTTGCCACAGGTTACAGACTCTTCAGAGAGGTCTGGGGCAGCAGCTCCTTTAGCTACAGGAAGCCCCACTCACACACGGAAAGAGACAGAAGCAAGCGATGGCAGGCTGCACACCCGCCCATGGTCTCCAGTCTCAGACTTTCTTCTTTTGTGCCGACTTGTTCGCAAGAAAAGCAAGACAATAGATGGACTTGGTTAAAGGAGCACATTACTGAGCTTTAGAAGCTGTAAGACGTGGCGAGACATGGCGAGACGTGATTATCGTTGTCACAGCAGCTTGTCACTCCAAGTACCGCCTATGTGGCTCCACTGCTTAAATTTTAACCCACAGAATCTATAGTTTTTATATAGATTATCTCCTATCCTATCTAAAATGATTTTAGAATTTGAAAATAAGTAAATAAGTGTAAGTATAATTTTTGAGCTAGTGTTCACAAAAATATGTATATACACACACATATGCATACACAGACACACGCATACACATTCAGGACAGAAAAAAAGCCTTCAAGATGGAGAAACAGCGGAGGCGTCCCCGCCCCGCGTGTGCATGCTCTGCGGCCCCCGCGGCCGCTCTCACCAGGCATCTCTTCATCTGGAACGACTGCACCTTCACCGCCTGGATCGCTTCATCCAGGAGCTTCTCCTGCTCGTCCTGAGGCGACTGCTGGGTCGTAGGCTGAAAAATTACAAAGTACTCCCATTGATGTCTCCGCAGCGCTCTTCTCGCAGCCGATAGTTCAGTGCCGTCCAGCCCCGCCCACGTTCCTGGAACGTCCCACCCCCGCTGCCCACCCCGACTGCAGACAAATGTTGACAACTCCCCGACAGACCGCTGCGCCCAGCCCGAGGTCCAGCGCGACACTGAGGGAGGAGAACGGCCCATGCCGGGCGCCAGCTCCCGCCTGGGGCCTGGCTGAGCACTCTCCGAGGGGCGGCTGACTGGGCCTGCGCTCCGCTGGTACACGGGGTCCGTCCAGCACGGGGCCGCCAGCCCGTCTAGCTCTACCCACTCTCCAAAAGCATCTTTTTCTGCGGACGGCATTTCATCTGCATTGCAGTCTGCTCTCAGACCAAGCAGCTGGCTTAGGGAACGCGGACCCCCCTAGGCAACATGTGACCCAGGCCTCAGCAGCTCGGAACCAGGAGAGCTGGGGCTGCTCGCTGTCCCTGACTGCCGAGCTCTGCAAGGTGCACTCGCCAGCAGAGCGCCGGGCATCGGTTCCAATAGAGGGGCTGCGGTTCTAATGGACGAAGTACGGTTGTCTGCCGCCATCTGGGTGGGAAGTACACGGTAATTGATAACGACATGGGAATAAACTGTCTCGCGTGTGCACACGGTGAACCCCTGCCCCGCCCTGTGTGTCCAGGTGGGCTTCGCCATTGGCAAACACCTGGTCACAGAACGAGACCCACCTGCCGGCAGTCGGTACTGCGTTCACACCCCGGGCACAGTGCACACCACGTTAGATTGGTGAGCGATGCTCATTTTTGCACCCTTGGGACCCCACACATTGCCTGACACACAACGGATGTTTCGTAAACGTTCAGTGAGTGAGTGAGTGCGGGGGCTAGTGTCAGAGTATTTAGATGATGTATTTAATTTACAAAAAGGACTAAAGCAACAGGTGACAAACAAATGGCATGTATACAAACGGTGGACTAGTATTTAGTCACAAAAAGGAAAGGAGGGCCGACATGCTCTGCAAATGGACCTAGAAAACGCGCGGTCCGCACAAGGAGCCAGGCGCAGAGGGCCGCTTCCGCGTGCGGTTCTGTTGGTACCAAAGGCCCACGGGAGGCAAAGCGCCCACAGGCACAAACGGCAGGTTCTCGGAGGGAGAGTGGAGGAGGGGCTGCTGAACGAGCGCCTCAGGGTTTCCTTTCGGGGTGACAAGGATGGTCTGGAACTAGACATCGAGGTGCTGGTTGTGCAACCTGGTGAACCTACTAAATGCCACCGAACTGTTCCCTTTAAAATGGCTAATCTGAAGTTACGTAAATTTCACCTTAATAAAAAGAAAAAGCCCAAGTAAAGCCAGAATGAACGCCTTTCACACAATGAGCCAGAAAGGCAGAAGGCAAGGACTTACAAAGGAATAGGAAAGCTGAATCTGGTCTGTTCCATCATGGAGGACCATCAAAACCACCCTTGATTCTGAGATTAGCGAACACTCCAGAAAACTCACTTCTCAACTGGAATCATTTATAAAAACTGAAAACTTTCTTGGTCTAATTTTGGACAGAGAAAAAAGTTAACTTAATAATAAGCAATGCCAGGCATCTCTTTATTTTTTCCTATGGCAAACTCTAGTAAAATGAGTTTCCTACAACCCCACTTCTTCAGAAACATGATAAATTTCAGAGAAATAAAATGTGTCTTTTAAACTAACCTTAAAGGGGTCATTAACGCGCACGGCAGAACTGTTAGCGTAAACGGCGGTTTCAGAGGCGAGGGCCCCGAGCTCGCGAAACGCCCTCTTCGTCAGCAGCGAGGCCTCCAAGAATCCCAGTGAGATCGAGCTATGGTCTGGATTTTTTTTTTTTTGACTCGTCACCTCTGGATGCAGTAGACTTAACAATTACTATAATCAATGGATTTCATTAAGTTTAGATGGCTAACTTACAGACAGTGATACATCTGGGAAGTTTTACAATTACCATTTTATTGTGTTCAAATAAATATAACAAAGTTTGTCATTTTAACCATTTTTACGTGTGCAGTTCGGTGGCAGGAGGTACAGTCACATTGTTCCCAGTCACGACCACCATCCACCGTCTTTCCAAACTGTGTCCCTGGGACAGGAGCTCCCTGCACCGCCTGACCCCGGCAATCACCATTTCACCATCCATCCCCTTCAGTCTGGCTTCTCCAGGTACCTCGTGAGTGAAACCACTGAGGATCTGTCTTTCTGTGCTTGGCTTATGTCACTGGGTGCACTGTCTGCAGGGCTCATCCACACTGCAGCCTGTGTCAGTTTCCTTCCTTTCTAACAACAAATCCTCCATCGCATGCACAGAGGACATTTTGATCGTCCATTCGTCTGTCGATGGACACCTGGGTCGCTTCCACCTTTTGGCTGCTGTAGGTAATTATTACCTTTCTACAGCAAATAAAACAGTGGTTATAAAGAGATTACAAATAACTCCCAAGACATCTGTACACAACTAACTAGATTCAGTGATCTATACACAAATAAATAAAATGTCAGCAAGATTTTTCTACTTTCTATCAACTTGGTTTAAAACTGCCAACTTCTTACCAAGTAGGCTACAAACGAAGAGATAAGGCTCTCATAAAGAAGTGTGCTTCACGCGGTGCCCCTAAGACCGCGCTACAGAGCAGGGACACCTGTACCTGGGACACGCCCTCTTCAAACGCAAGCCACAGAACCACGGTCTCCTCACTCACCAATGAGGTTCCCCTAAACGACTCAGAACTTAACAGCTATGTGGATCAGAGAAAAATGGAACCATTACAGAACGAAGAGCAAATCAACACCCGTTTTGGCTTGAGACCCATGCCAAACAAGCAGCCCTCCCTAGTCTACACAGTCATAAGGTGCAGAGGAAGCAAAGGTCACCACGAATCGCTCAATTATAAAGCTACTCTCCATTTCACTTCCTCTTCTACCCAACAGGGAAAACAGGAGAGCTCGTATCACTGTCAGGAGGAGTGAAATGAGATGACACGTAGCTCAAGGCCTGCTCAGCACTCGGCAACAAGCACCTCCTCCGTTACTACAACCAGATCCCTCGTAGACACGGCCAATGATCCTACTCGTCCTAACAACTCACTGGTCCTCCCGCCTCTCCACTCAGGTGCTGCAGAGGCAACCTAACGACACAATCCCCACCACCTGCGAAATGAAAATGACCCACCTGGCGAAGGGACGGAGTTTCATGATGCTAATGAAAGCGCTACTGAAATATGGTAAGGCTCAGGACAACCACTGAAGTAGGGAGAGCTGAGGATGATGAGGAGACAGGAGCTTCTTGAGGGACAGCAGTCTGAACACCCTCCCGTCCCCAACTTCCCCTCCCCAGGACCCGGAGGAGCCACACGCCAGAGCAGCCCTCCCCCAGCGTCGTCTACGGCCATGCCTCCTTCCTTCTCTGCGCAGCCTTCTGCTGTCTCAGCTCCCATGTTACTGTGCTTCCTGTGGTCTGTCCTAGGCTCCCCAGGCAGAACTGTCCCCCACACACGGTGGCCCCAGCACAGAGGTGAGGGCGCGGACACAGCGATCCCCTCTAGGCCCCTGAGCTCCGTCAGAGCAAGGACTGTGTTTCCAGTGCCCACAGGTCCTAGAACTTTAGGATTGGGAAGAGCCAGGGAGGCCAGTATCCATTTTCAAATGCGCAAGTGAGACTCAAAGAAGGCTGACTGACTTGCCCAAGTCAGACGGTGACTGTGACAAGACTGATACCCCACCTTTCTTTCCCAGTGAAATTCCTGAGGACAGGACTGTGCGTCTGGCTTACTGCTGGTTCACCCAGTGGAAAACCGGGATCCAGGAGGTCCTCTATTAAGGTTTTTCATTTGTTAACCCATAAATGTTGAGAAACAGACAAATTCTGGTGAAATTTTTGCACTGTTCTTACAGCGATTCCCAACTGTAAAAACTCTGAGCGATAAGCACAGTCACCTTGGATAGCAACGTTCTGTAGGAGAGCAGTGCATGTCAAACACGCAGCCCTGCTTCCTGGCATTAACCCATCTAAAGGGAAGGCCGTCCGCCGAAGCCCGTCTGCACAGTGAGACGCGACAGCATTAACACCGACAGGCAGTGCACCCGAACAGCCTTCAGATGGTGCAGACTACAGCTAAACGCCAATAAAATGCAAGTGACAACTTGCCTTTCTGGAAACACAAGGGTTCCCGTTTTGAGGAAGTTCCAGTTTACCGGCCAACAGCCACGCCACGCTTTGCGGCCGCCACCGAGGCGCCGAGAACGCCTACTTCTAGCAGGTGGAATACTCGGATTTTGTCAACGGGGAGGCCCATAAAGAGAGCCAAAGTGCCCATTGACTAGATGTTACTAGATATCAGATAGCACGAGTCCTTCCAGGAAATTCACGTAAGCGAGTCCCTAGAAATCGCTGAAAAGCACTGCAGTCGAGGCCGAGAAAAGCCAGGGCACCGTGGCGGCCGCTCCACTAGGTATTTCTTGCACAAGAGAAGGCGTGGGGCCGGTTACGAGCACAAAGGTGGGACGCCCGCAGGGGAGCCACCTCTCGTTGGGTCCAGATGCCACCTCTGAGCCTCGGGCCCTCCGCACGCCCCCAACCCAGCCCGACGCTCAGACCCGGCACTCGGGCTCAGGGCGCAGCAGGGCGGTGGCCGACTGCATTCAGAGGCGGCCGAAGGCCGAGTCACCCCGGGGAGCAGCCGCCCGTTTAGGAGCCCGTTTAGGAGCCGCGGCTGCAGCCTGGAGCCACCGCCCACCCCGGCTCGGATCGGCCCGGCTGCGGCCTTCCCCGGCCTGTCCCGCACCCCGCAGGCCAGGTCGGGCCAGTCTGAACCTCAACCGGACGACAGGGCCCCAACTCCGCCCGTAGGGCTCCAAGACGGTGGGAGAGAGCAAGAGCTGGGAGAAGGGTCCGCCCGGGGCCCGCCTGCCCTCCGCACTCACCATGGCGACTCCCCTGGACCTGCAGCAATCAGCACCGTCCGCGCGCGTAGCCTCCCGCGGTCAGGTGACGCGACGGCCCCTCCAAGCCCCGCCCTCTCTAGCCCCGCCCCCGGACAGGCAGACAGCTCCACGATTGGCCCGCTTCTGGGAACCTAAGTCTCGCGTATTTATTGGCTCTTGCCCGGAGCCCCGACATGACGGACCGAGACGTCAGCCACTCTCTCCACAGTGTGGGAGAGGGCGGGGCGGGGCCGAGAAGCGGGGCTCGCTCGGAGGCAGGAAGGAGACAGCAAGGGGGAATAGGCAGCGTTTAGCGAGTTGGTGAAGAACGGAGGATGGAAGGAGAGCCGCTCGTCCACAGTTATAGATCTTGGTGCGTGCACCCGGGTGCGCATGTGCAGAAGGAAGACACTGATTGGTTTTTGGGGCGGCCTCTCGTTTCCGTCCAAACCAATCCGGATGCAGCAGAGGGGTGGGGCTCGTCCGTCACTGGCGAGCGCAGCGTCTGCGCGCGTGTTTCGTCGCTTTGCTGTTGCGCGCGTGTGTTGTTGGCGCGATGGAGTCGGGGCTGGTTCCGCGTTTAGCACGGCGCTTGGGCATCGCAGAGGCCGAAGTACTGAGGTGAGTCCAGCCGCGCACCTCTCCCCCGGTATGTGGACCAGCAGCTGTCTTGTAGGAGGTGGCGGGGAATGGCTACGGAGGTCCCTCGGAGCATCTGGCTCCCCGGGGTGCACGGCGGTGGGGGCGGACGAGAGTCGGAGAACTCCGGTCATTTCTCAGCTAGTCCTTGGGGGTCTGCTTGCAGCGGCTAAACAGACAGGTGGGATACAGCCCCCACGGAGGTCTCTGGGTTGGCAAGAACTACGTGGAAAACAAAACAGGGCGACGGCCGGAACGACGAGGGGACAGCGCGGCCTGACTTGCGAAAAGCCTGGGGCGGGGGGTATGTCATCTGCGCTGAGACCCGAGTGATGGAAGGGGCCCGCCTCGGGACGATGTGGGGAGAGCGGCCCGAACACAGGTACCAGCAGCCTGTGCAGAAGCGCCGAGATGGGGAGGACCGTGCACGATCCAGGGTTAGAAGTAAAGCGGTGTGGGCGTGGGCAGCAGGCCGGGCCCGAGGCAGTCGGTTAGGGAAGGCAAGGCACGCTTCTTGAAAGATGCTAAGACCTCTTGGACCGGCGGCATCAGCGTCACCTTGGCACCTGTTAGAAAAGCAAACTCTCGGCCCCCGCCCCAGGCCTGCTGATGACAAAGGCTGGGGAAGAGACCCAGCGTCTGTTTTCACACCCCCAAGGTGATTGTCCTGCGCATTGAAGTTTGGGGACCACTGAATTAGAGGCAGGAGGAAAAAGGAGGAACCCTAGCAACCTGCCAGCCTCCGCGATACTTCACCCTCGCTCCAGGAATGTGGGGAAGGAAGGAGGATGGTTTAGGGAGGAATCGAAGGACTGAGCCTTGCCTAAAAGTAGTGCTTGAGCACAATGGTGTCTGGAGCCGGAGCGCCCCCTCCCTGAAGGGCGGGGGTTTCCTCCGCAGCCCCGCAGGAAGTTGCACGGGACCCAGGCTCAGAATCAGTCCTCTGTCCGCGGTGTTCAGTGTTTGCCCAAGTGTGGGACAGACTTCTGGGAAAGACTCGGAGTGACAGCGTTGCCCTTGTGACCAGGAAAGCGGAGGAGTACTTACGGCTGTCGCGGGTGAAGTGCGCCGGGCTGACAGCACGCACCACGGAGACAGGCCGGGCGGCCGTGTGTCTGGACCTGGCGGCGGCCCGCGCTCGGTGCCCCGTGGATAGGGTAAGCGGCCCCCGGGGTCTGAGTGGCCAACCTCTTCCTTCTGGTTGGACTGGGCCCCGTCTAAGCTCTGGTGGCTCAGAAGTTTCCTGGCTATTACGTTCCTACTCTAGATGAAGTTGAAAACTATTTTGTCAAGTTGGAGAGGAAAATGTTTTGCAGCATCTCTTTACCTCTTCACTGCCTCACTCCCCAGGCCGCCCCCTAAAGCACACACTTTGAAACAAATGCGTGTTTCTCCTTCAGTGTCATAGGGGCTGAGAGTACAAGCTAGGGACACAGGCATCACACGTTGAGACCAGATCTCACCTCCACCAGTTACTAGCTCTGAGCCTCTGGGTTCCTGATCCGTGAGGCAAGAATAGGAATGTCTGTCTCCCTGAGTCACAGTGAGGAGTAAACAGCGTACTGTCGCACAGACCTTACCAGTCAGGTAAGGACACACCCGTTAAATGCTGGCGTTAACTTCGCCCTTGGCTCCCAGAAGGTTCACAAACTGACCGGCCTCCCTGGAACAGGAACCTCAGGCTACACAGTTCCCTCAGCAGCCCCTACACTTCAGTGACTCCAGGCTTTTGTCAACACAAAGCTCTTTCTCAGCCCGGATCGCCTTCCTGGGGGGTCCTCATCTGACTTGCAGGTCCCCGCCCCCAGCACCTCCTTTATGACAACCCAAGACCCTCGAGGCAGAGTGTGTTTTTCTCCGGACCCTCCATTTCTCTCCTGGTTTCCCTCTTTTCTCCCTGTCCCCCGCCCCCCCACACACACACACACCCTGTCCCCACCCACTCCCCTGCTCCCCTCTGTCTCCCAGGGAGTTGCACACGGGCACCTTGGTTGCAAGCAGGTGGCCGTGTGTGTACAGTATGTGTGTGTGTCTGTGGCTGGCACCCTTAGCCCTCCCTGGCATGTGCTGACCGTGGACCAAATGGGCTAAGCCTCTAAGTAGGGACATATCACAGAACCGGCCTGGAAGGGTGGGGGCACTGATAGGCAGAACTTAACGGTTTGTGTGTGTTTCCTTTTAAAGGCTTATTTAACCAAACTTTCTGGCTTGAACAAGAAGACATATCAGAGCTGTCTTAAATCTTTTGAGTATTTACTGGGCCTGAATTCAAACATTGGAATAAGAGACCTGGCGGTGCAGTTTAGCTGTACAGAAGCAGTGAGCCTGGCTTCAAAGATACTGCAAAGGTATGAGGCCCCCGGGGCCTTCACGGAGAATGTCTCCAGGTGCATAAAGCAAAATCAGCCAACACCCTGCTGATTTTCAGTGTTAAAAAACAGCCAATGTGCTAAAGTGACAGGCCGTATATCTCATACATTTGAATAGCTTTTAAGTTCTGATTTGCATTTTCAGCCCCTTTGAAACACTATGTTCCAATGAGTAATTCTGCCAACTGCCTTCCCGCAGCTATGAGTCCAGCCTCCCCCAGATGCAGCAGGCAGATCTCGACTTATCCAGGCCGCTCTTCACGGCAGCCGCGCTACTCACGGCCTGCAGGTGAGTGCATGCACGTGGGGGGCCGCCCTTCGAGTCCACTTCTCACTCCCGGATGCCACATCTAGTCTAATTTATTGCAGCTCGGCCTGTTTTTCCATGTAAAAAACATTAGGAACAATGATCAAGTTCCCAGACTCTCGGTTTGTCCCCCAAGGCATCTGACACCTTGAAAGTTGTGTTCCCCGGAGCCCGCTTGCCATGTGGCGTGTACACCCTGAGTGTTCCCCTTTCGGGGTTACCTCTTATAACTGACAGAGTCTGTCATTCAGCAGTGGCCATTTGTGGTTTTCCATTGAAAAAACAACTGTACTGGTCTTAACTAATTTATCAAATTCTTTTGTAGGATTTTAAAGCTAAAGGTGGATAAAAATAAAATAGTAGCCACATCCGGTGTCAAAAAGGCCACATTTGACCGACTCTGTAAGCAGTTAGAGAAGATCGGGCAGCAGACAGACAGTGAGTATAAGTCCCACATTTCAAGAACGTGTCCTTTGACGATGTGAACCTGCCGGTGTAAAGAACCAGTGTTTTCAGACTCACAAGTTGGCTGCTTTCTGAACTCTGTGTCTGATGTGGACCAGGCACATTCTTAGTGAGAAAATTGTTTTTTCTATTATTCAGTTAACGTAGCTAAATGACGTTTGCAAAACCTACGACTCTGAGCCCACGCCTGGAAACAGACCCTCCATTAGCAGCTTGGCGTGGGGTGCCGGCCTCCGTGCGCATCGGGTGGCCGGAGGTAAAGTCTCCAGTCTGACCAGGAAAGCTGAGAGTTCTCCTTTCTCCTAGTATTTGCTCAGTCAGGAACCTAGTTTGTTGTTGTTCTTTATTTTTAAATTGATTTTAGATGGGGAGGGGAGGACATCGACTTGTTTCTCCACCCACCCACGCACTCACTGGTTGATCCTTGGTTGTGCCCCGACTGGGCATCAAACCTACAACCCCAGAGTGTCGTGTCGGGGCAACTCTAACCAGCTGAGCCACCCGGCCAGGGTGGAATCTAGTTTTCATCTGTCACCTAAAATGTGCCCAGGCACTAAAATTGAGAATAGGAGGGAAATTGACCTTGTTGACACTTTCTTCCTTACAGGAGACCCTGAAGGTTCAGGCACTCCGCCGTGGAAGAGGAAGAAGGCAGCAGCGGAGCCTCCGGGCGCGCGGGGTGAGGCGCGCCGATCGCAGTGCGGCCGAGCGCGGGGGTCGCGCGCAGAGGGCCTGAGCAGTGCACAGGCTGTGCTGCTCGGTCACACACGTTAACGGAGCGGGGGGGTTGTCACTGGAGACACAGCCGAAGCCAGGCTGCTTGGGCTCAAATCCTGCCTCAATACTCCTGGCTGCGATTTCAGGAGCGCCGGTTTCTGAGAGCCTCGACTTCCAAGTCTGTGAAGGTAGTTAGCGGCAGCCTCCACCCGCTAGAACTGCAGCGAGGGCTGAATGAGATAACGTGGTTAGAGGGCTCGCTCAGTGCCACCTGTCACCAAGGTGTCGGATGCCCGGGGCACGAGAGCAAAACCCTGGCGTGTTAGCTGTTTCGTCCACTCTGCACTTCAGTGCCTTGTTCTCATTACCTTCACAATTGGACACTTGGACAAAGTTTACTTTTTTCTTACGTCATCTGTAAACCTAAGAATTTTGAAACACTTTTCAAAATTTTCTCTCGCAGAAATAGAAACCGTAGAAGAGGTCCCACATAAACCGCAGCCTGATGAAGACCAGATGCTAGATTACGAGGAGTGGAAAAGGAAGATTCTGGAAAACGCTGCCAGAGCGCAGGAGGCCACAGCAAACTGAGTTCCGCATCCAGGCCGCTGTGGGCTACACACCACCTGCCGCTCGGCAAAGGTGTGAGTGCTCCGGAGTTTGATGTCAGCTTTGAGACCAGGGATCCTAAGACTGTCGCCCTAACTGCAAGGACACTGGCACTGGGGCTGAGTTCCAGGCAGCAGGCCAGCCCCTGATGTGGGCGACATTCACTGGACCAGCCGCAGTCTTGGCCATCGGGGCCATGGCTCCCCGCGGCCTGCCTGCCTACGGGGCGGGATGGGAGCCACATTGCTTTTGTGAGGAAAAGACAGGTCTCTGAGCCTGGCCTGCAAAGCTCAGACTAAAGCGAGTCTCGCAGATTTTACTTGAATTTTTGTGTAAGTTTCTTGGTTTGACTAAAACAACATACGGTATAGCCTTGTTAATAAATGTGATTTTTCTGTGTGTTCGAGTTGCATTTGTCGTCAGCCTGGGGAAGCTTTGCTGTGTCAGAAGCTGTCCACTGTGGCAGGAAGGAAGTGTGGGGGGCTGCACACTGAGCTAGGCCACTCAGCAGACTGCGGGCTCCGGAGGCCGGCCGCGCCTTCACCCCCCTGCAGCTGCAGGCAGGTTCCCTCCCAGCCTCGGGACTGAAAACGGTGTCCACGCTCACTGAGGGGAGAGTCTGAGTTCATGGACAGGAAGCGTGTAGCACAGAACCTGTAAGCGCTGAGTGCGTGTTAGAGTGGAAATCCACGTGCACAACTCTCGTGTGAATTAGACATCGCAGCATATTAAAAAACCAAATGGACCAGGGTTTTTCTTAATATCCACATAGTGAAAAGTGTAACCTTACCAAATACTACTGAAAACTCCAGGGAAAGGACCTTTATGGTGATAAGTGGCTATGAGCTCTGAGTTATGCCAGACGTGATACTAACAAACATTAAGACTGATCTAATTATGTATTTCCATGAAGAATGCAATAAAGTGACTGCACACAAATATTAAAAACCTACTCAGAGTAGCTATCAATACCAGTGGTTGTCATATCCGCCCTAAGGCACCCTACCTGTCGCAGGACCTGGGCTGCTAACCTAGGGTGCCTGCCCGCCCCTGATACTTGTGGACACTTCGCAGCTAGGCCCACAGGGGTGTCCAACCTCCTGGCATCTCTGGGCCACACTGGAAGAAGAGTTGTCTTAAGACACATTAAATATGCCGTGACACGTAATCACAAGAAAATCTTCATGTTTTAAGTAAATCTGTAATTTTGCGTTGGGGCACATTCACAGCCATCCTGGGCTATATGCGGCCTGTGGGTTGGACACCCTACAGCTAAAGACATAACCACAGCAAAGTGGCCCCAACTCGGCCCATGTCCAGCAAGCCCTGTGGAGGAGGGGCCTGAACGCCCCACAGGCATTTCAGTCCTGGCTCTGCCACTCGTCCCCTGAGGAGATTTCAAACCTTTGAAGAGCCTTGGTTTCCTCACTTAGCAGGTGGAGACACTGTCTGTTAGCACCTTGTGAGAATTTCAGGCAGGGCTTGAAAGGGGCGTGGCACCGGGAAGGCGCCCGCTAGGCGGCAGCTGTCATCGGCGCTTCCGTCCAAAACGGACACATGAGTCTCTTCCTCCTTTATTTTAAGAAGGTGTACCGTTTGCTTTTATGTGGTGCCACAATTCAGATTTCTAGCTTTGAATCAAAAGCAGCCTACTCACCAGGTAAAACTAAGCATCTTCACCTTTTTTTTTAATGTGTAAAACACATACGAAGAGAAATTTACCATCTTAACCATTTGGAAGTGTACAGTTCACTGGTGCAGAGGACATTCACAGTGTTAGGAAACCAGTTTCCACCACTCGTCACCACACAAAGCTGAGTACCCATTAAACAAGTCCCCGTTCCTCCGCCAGCCCCTGGGACCACCCTTCACTTTCTGTCTCCGATCTCGACTACGTACCTCATATCGGTGGAATCGCATAGTATTTATCCTTGTTTCGTGGAGCAGTGTCCTGCAGGGTCATCCATGCCGGCCCATGCGTCAGAATTTCCTTCCTTTTTAAGGTTGACAACATTCCGTTGCATGGACAGTCCCATTTTGCTTGTTCATCTCTCTCGAAGGACATGTGGGTTGCTCCCACCATCTGGATACTGCGAATAATGCCTCCGTGAACAGTGGTGTGCGAGAGAGTTGTGTGCAAACAGCTCTTCTTCCAATTCTGTATGTAGACATGGAATTGCTGGATCAAATGGCATAGCTCCCTTTCTAAATCTGTATGGAACTGGCCCTTGCCGGTGTGGCTCAGTTACTTGGGGCGTCATCCAGTAGGTGCCTCAAAAGACTGGGGGTCCCATCCCTGCATGGGAGGCAGCCGATCGATGTTTCTCACTCCTTTTCTCTAGAATCGATAAATATATATATATTTTTAATTTTTACAGAACCTCCATATACTGTCCCACAATGGCTGCACCGGGTTACATTCCCACCAGCAGGGCGCAGGGCTCCAGTTTCTCCTCCTCATCGGCTCGTTTTCTGGTTTTCTGAGAGCGGCCAGCCTAGCGGGGGAGGCGATGGATGGCTCGCCGGGAAGTGCTTCCAGACACTTGTGGCTTCTGTGCAACAACTCGTATTCGAGCCTTGTGTCCGTTTTTGAATTGGATTGTTTGTTGTTGTTGGAGGAGACTGTCTAGTCTCACGGGGATTTTCTCCTGCTCCGTAGGGTGCCTTTTCACTGTTGATTCCGCGGGAGTAAATCTAACTACTGTCTGGCTCTTTCTCCACTCTATGCCTTAAAAATACATGGTGGTAATTATTTTGATTATTGGATCACAGTAGGTACTTGGTTATGTCTTAAATTTTTGGAGGGTAGGGGAACTGCCTGTAAGCAACCTTGTCCGAATGCCCGCCTAGGGCAGAAATTCTTTCTACAGCATTTTCTGAACACACACTCCCGGTGAGGGAAGCTTACCACTTACTGAGTCCATCTGTTTCCTGTTGGAAAGGCTTTTGGAAAGCTTAGTTCAACAGCGCCTCGTGGTTTAACTGATTTTTTAAAACTATCAAAGTTTTCAAGAATATACAACAGTAAAGAGAATAGGGTAATCAAACCATAAACCAAGAGCCAGGTCCAAGCGTTAATAAGCATTTACCGCGCCTGCTAATTAATCTAGTATCTCCCTCTTTCCCTGAAGTCACTTCACCCACAGTATAACCAACCTCATCGCCGCCGTCACACCTCACAAAATCACCAGAAATTCTATCATCATCAGATACGCACGTTAGAAATACATTTCCCTGGATGTCTGGATGTCTCTAAAATATCTTCTATTGTTCACTACAATCGGGGTCAAAACAAGGTCCACACTGGACACTGGAGTGGCTAATTTTTAATTACAAAGGCAATCCATCCATGCTTGTTGTAAAAAAAAAAAAAAAAATGAAGTGATACAAAGTGGAATTCCCCCTCTCCCCATCACCCGCTTCCCACACCCCAATGTTACATTTCTCGCCTATCCTGGAAAACTTTCATGCACATGGAGGCCTTTGTTGCTCCACAAACGGGAAGATGCCGTGTAAGTACAGGTCTGCCTTTGGCTGCAGCGGACTCCCCCACGTGGCCGTGGCAAAACTTAGTTTAACTCAGCCCGCACTGGTAGGCCTGTGGGGGTGTTTTCCTTGGGCCATTGGCATAAATCTCTGTCCCCTTGTTCAAGTTGCACTGAGGGGTAAATTTCTGGAAATGAAATTGCTGGATGAAAGTGCGGGCATGACTTACTGGGTACGCATCCATCAAAAGGGGAGAGGGGCTCATGGCCGTGGACAACGGTGCAGTGACTGCTGGGGGGCGGCGGGGAGGAGGTGCTAATGATAATGGGAAAACATACAATAAAGATGATTTTTTTTTTTAAGTGAAAAGGTTATTTCCCCATACCCTCCCCCATCTGCTAGGTGGACCGAGTGGCTTCTGTCTGCCTCCGAGGGCTTCCTGGCCAGCAGCTTCCAGCGACTGTGTGTTCTCCGAGCGGGCAAGTCCCACTGGAAATCGTGGGCACCGGCACGCAGCAATCTAAAAAAATTTTTGAGTTAAGTGCACACCAGCAAAGTAGAGAACTAAAAATCTCCAGAAAATTAAAGTTTCATAAAAGCTTTAGGATTTCAGATAAGGGAGGCAAAAATCCACATTCCCATTCACTTGTGTGGTCTTTGGAGAAAAATTGTTTCTCTAGGTGAAAAATAATGGCATGTGAGATAAAAAACAAAATTTGGTAGATAAGGTTCTCTTTCTATCTGCCCTGTCCAATATAGAAGCCACAAACCACACGTGGCTATTAGGCACTTAAAATTAGCTAATATGCCCTGGCTGGTGTGGCTCAGTGGATTGAGCATCAGCCTGCAAACCAAAGGGCCGCTGGTTCGATTCCCAGTCAGGGCACATGCCTGGGTTGCAGGCCAGGTCCCCAGTAGGGGGCACGCGAGAGGCAACCACACACTGATGTTTCTCTCTCCCTCTTTTCCCCTCTGTCTAAAAATAAAAAATTTTAAATTTAAAAAAAATTAGCTAATACAACCACAGAACTGAATTTCTAATTTTATTTTAATTAAATGTAAAACTGGATACTTAATTCAATTATTAGAAAATGCTTAAGATATTTCTAACAACTTGAGTATTTTTCTGCAGTAAATTTTATGAAACCTAAATAACAATTAAGTATGTCTGATGATAACCTAGCAAGTGCATTGAAATGTAAGTGTGAACCATACACCAGATTTTGGAGACTGAGTATTAAGAAAAAAAAAGAATATAGTGTCTCGATAATTTTTATGTTGATTACATATTGAAATAATGCTTTTGAGGCATCATGTTAAATAAATTACTCAATTTATTTCACTAGGTTGCTGTTTATGAAGGAACTATTAGAAATTTTTCAGTTATGCACATGGCTCGTGTTACATTCCGGTCTGACGTTCTGCTGCAGACCAGCAGAACGCACTCCATGTTTCTGGGGACAAGAGTCAGAGAGCTGCCCTAGAACCTCAGTCCCACAGAGACCGAGACGCACCCACCCACATGGAGCCGTAAGGCGCCCTCTGGAGCCAGCGCCTTCTGCAGGCTGCCCTCAAATCGTCTTCTTCAGAGAGGTAACCCGCGCTCCACAATCAAACATTCTACGAATTCCCTGTTTCGCTCACGAGAGGGAGGTTTCCAGCGGCTACCTCTTCCAAAGTCCCGCGAGCGGGCCAGCTTGGAGCAGGCCTAACGGTGCTGGCCCTGCAAAATCTCAGTTCCCCACTAGGAAAGCCAACGGAGAACTACCGAGTCAGCGCAAACCGCCCTCCCCACACCAGGTGTTCCGCCAAAAGCCAGTCTTCGCTTGGCCAGAAATCCTGAAAGGCTAAGAAACTGCTGGCTAACAATCCAAAGTAACTACTCCAACGAAAACTGCTGCCCCAAGAGGTTGTGGGAACAGAACAAATCACCAGGTTAAAAGTGAGGAAATGAAAAGGGTTGTTGGCCTTTGAATAATAAAGTACTCCTTGTGTATCATTATACGTCAGTTAATGTTGCAAGTGCTGCGTGCTTACTAAAGCCATCTGGTCCTCTCGTCCGCTCCCTCCGGTCTTCCCATTGTTCTCATCTCCCCCACGTTGCATGGCAGTTCCCAGATATCCTAGACCCTCCTCGATTCATGACTGGGGGGCGTCAGGAGGGAGACTGCAGGGGTCCAGACAGGGTGGAATTGGGAGAGGCTGGGGGTGGGTAGAGACTTTAAAAGCACATTCAAAAGGATCCTTGTTCTGATTTAGCCATGACGGCTGATATAGCTTGAAATTTCAAAGACTATTAAAGGTTGCACGTATTGAGTCTCAAAAGGGAGCACGGGTTAAAACAAGCTGGAGGATCACTGCCCTAATCCGCGTTGCTGAGCCAAGAGCAGGCCACACAATAAAACGTCCGCCCGCCTCTGAACAAATCAAACCGGTAGGAATTCTCCGTGCGGCAGGCGGGATGTGCGGCAGGCGGGACATGCCACTGAGCAACAGACCCAGTTCCTCGACCAGCACGTCCAGAATCCCACCCCGACTCGTGCAAGAACAAGCTTCCCTACCTGCGGACGGCGCACCCACGCTCTGCAACCCAAGTCCCTACGCCTGGAGAGCAACACGGCATTTCAACGCAGTGGTCTGCTAAGGCAGGAAAAAGCTCTGCAGTCACTTTCTTTACAGACACTCTTCTTCCACGAGGGAGGCGACCGCAATCACATTCTTTTTGCAAAATAAGTGGAACCAGTCTTAGGAAAAGGCCAGATGGTTTAAAATCTGGAGTCCTCACTTCGCGGCCGGTCTCAGTCCCTTCTGGGCCCAGGTGAGCAGCGGAGCTGAGGATTAGGAACACGATGGGAATTTCCTTAACCTGTTAGCGGCGGTCACCACGTTAAAATGTTTCTTGAGACAAGGAGAGAAAAAAAACGCAAGAAAGCATATTTTTAGACCAATGTTTAAAATAAAACCAAAAACAGTAAAAGGACTTAAGTTAGACACCTGGGTGTCTTTAAGGCTGATAAAAGGGGGAACCGAGAGTCTAACAAACGCAAAGTGGACCAGCCACATGACTTTCGAGGGCCGCTTGGAGCAATGTGAGTGTGATCACGTGTTGTTACCCCTTTCACATGGAAAACGGAGCCCACCAGGGGGTCCCGCAATCATATCCATGGGTTCGGACCAGAATGTTTTGGAAGGAAAGCAAGTGTCATAGAAAACAGCAGAGCGCCTCCCAGTCCGGGAAGCCAGTGTGGTGTCTGGGGCTCGTGTGCGTGTGTGGACCGCTGGGCTGGTTCTCTGGGTGACGCACTGTCTCTCTGTCTTTTCAACGGGTATCTGAGTCAGTGGAAAGCCACGTCCCTGGAGGACAGTGGTTTCTAAGATAGATTTTATGTCTTTGGTACCAAAGAGCTCTGTTGTAAACAGGGAGTATGCAAAACTTTAAAAGCGAGCGTTCCAGCGCCTCTTTCTGACACGAGGACAAATCTGGGTCTCAGGCTGCAATTCACTGAGGTCCTGCGCTCTGGCCTCATCCTGTCCCCTCGGGTGTCCACCTAAGTGTGAACGAAAGGCTGCCTTTGTGCCCAGTCATATTGGGTCTGTGGCATTTTTTTAACTGAAGCTAACAGATTTGAACATAAGAGGGTTTTTTTTTCCTTTAAACAATCTTTCTATTTAGAATCCAAATGTAAGGAGACGCTCAGCTACGCATCTTTCAAAGGACACGTTAGGAAGACACACGCCGCCCTGACTAAGAGAAGGATACCTTCCACTTCCTGTGCGCCATGTACTTCTGCAGCAGGAGTTGGGATTTCAGGCAGACTTTGGACATGGAAGCTCTGGCCGGCAAATTACTCAGCCACTCGTGTCTCAGGCATTGGGTGGCGCTCATTCTGCAGCTGTGACACCAAACAGCAATTGGTGCAGTTAGTGGGCGGCGCCTTTTCTCATCCGGAGCCCCAGCGGCGGATCAGGTTAACCACTGAGGCAGAGTCATGCCACATCCCCAAAAGGGAGGTTCCCTAAAATTCCCCACGGGAGGGCAAGACAGTGGTCAGCAAAATGTCCCCAGGCCTCTGGAGAGGGACCGTGTCCTGGCGGTGGAGTGAGCCATCGAAGCAGGGCCGCAGCCAGCAGTGCCCAGGGGAGCTCTTCAGAAAGAAAGGGACGGGAGCTTTGAAGGAAGCTCACCTCTCCTTCCAGAGGACAAAGGCAACTTAAGTCACCTGAGCTGGGACTCTTTCCTCCCATAACCTTCCACGATCAGGAAGAAACAGACAGTAAAGGCCTGGGAACCAAGAGCTGTCTCAGAACCCTGACCTCGGCCCTCGCCCGGGGTGCTTCCCAATGTCTAGAATCAGAAAACAGAATGACTCCACCCAGGACGACGTTGATGTCCCTGCTGAGTGCTAAGCAGGCCCTGTGCACCAAGCCAGGAGGTTTCCTGGCCTTCGGTCTGGGAAATAACATCGCGCAGCTCAACTTTTTTTCAACATTAGTCTGAGAACTCCAATAACTTGGAAATGGGACTAATTTGTACATATAGCCTTTTCTAAAACTCCACCAATATTATGCTCCCAGGTGTTGTTTTTAATTATTTCCTCCATCACTGTCCCCGCCACCTTTTTGCCCCAGAGAGGGAGCAGACTAAGGAATCCTGGACCGATGGCTCCACAGGAAGAACGGACCTGGCCAGCACTCCTGATTGTCACCATCTGCGATCGGTGGTCACCCTCAGAATGCTTTAATAGCAACATGCAATAAAGGTACCTCTTCTCTTTGACCAGCAGCCGGGAAACAAAGTCCTTGGCGTCTTCCGACAGCCCCTCAAAGGTGTCGGCATCAAAATCCCAGCTGCAGTTCACAATGAAGTTCATGGTTTCTGCGTCTGTTTCCCCTAGAAACGGCGACAAACCGCTGAGTCTGCGGAGGAGAGAAAGGACCATCAGCACCTGGAAGCCACGTCTGCCAACGCGCAGCCACGGGACCCAGAGGGATCCCACGAGCTTCAGGCAGAACCCACCCGACCCAGAGGGTTCCGCAGGAGAACGGCGCCTGCTTCGCCCCGCAAGGGGGCTCAGGAGGGAGGACTGAGCACCCACAGCAGGGTGAACAAAGCCCGGCGGGCTCCTGGCTGTCCCCCTAACTCTGAACTAAAGAGGAACCCGGGGCCCACCCCTAAGTCCGTTTGTCGGGTTCATAGTTGTCTAATTTAAACAGCTTAGCGTGTCTCTGAGACCCTAGCGGGTTTCGATACTCCCCGGGCCACGGGCCCGAGGGCAGAGAGGTAGAGCAGCAGGGCACCCTCACTGGCTGGCCTGGGGCCTCACCTGCCCCACCTGACGCAGCGCGCGTGCACACACACACACACACACACGCACGCACAGTGTGGGGACATGGCTACAGTCGAGCCATGATGACACGGCTGGAGCAAAGCCTGACTTCACTGGACCAGGAAACAGCCGAGGGAAGTCCCCACGGAGGAGGATGTTTACTCTGGACACAAATCGCTCAGCCCGTCCTTACTCGGCCTCGTCAGCCCGCAGGACACAGAGCACAGGGTAGAGTCCGGTCAGACAGCCGCCCTGCCCATGCCCACGGCACCCCCACCCCCACCCACACGGCCCACCTGCATTCCTTTGCTGGAGAGCTTTCTCCCCAGTGGATCCAGAAGTATCAGGGATTTGTGCTGTGGGATCAGCCCACAGGCAATAACAGAGGAGCTGGGGGATAAATCCCCCAACCCCCTGCCCCTCCATGGCATACCTGAGGAGGTGAGTGCCCACGACAGATCCCACAGTTCCCTCGAGGACAAGACTCCGTGCCCACGGGGTGACTGGCTCCACAGCGCCCTCTGCTGGCTACCATTCCCTCCACCCCATCCCCCCTTCCCTGCTCTTGGTGTCTCCCGGGTACACCTCCCCAGTAAATAAATGGCTCACACTCAAATTTTTGCTGCTTCTACATTAGGACACCCCATTAAGACAGACGGCCGGTCCCCGCTGTGCACTCACAGCATGTAGGTGATGACGCCCACACTCCACATGTCTGTGGGGAATGAGACAAACTCGTAGTTGACGACCTCCGGGGCCAGGAACTCAGGAGTGCCAAAGTTCACCTTCAGCTTCTCCCGAGGCTTGTACCTGGGGGGTAGCGGGTGGGGGGGAGGCGACTGTGGGAGTCAGCCCTGGGGGCAGATGCGGGGCTGGGGCTCCTTCCCTGTGCAGGCTAGAAGTTGCTGGCCCGCATGCCCCCACACACAGGGTTCCTGAGGGATCCACAGCCCCAGGCCCAACTCAGGCTTCCCTAAGTCCCCAGGGAGAAGCCATAACCCCCTCCCCTAGGCCCTGACAGTCTGAGAGGGAGAGATGCTCACTCTGTCTGCCCTGGTCCACAGCCACATGCAGCAGCCCCGGCCGGGAGGGAGCCTTGCGGGCGGAGGCGCGTGCTCTGTGACATGCCTGCTCTGTGGCGCATGCAGTGCGCTTGGCCTCGGGCGGCTTCGATGTGCCAGCATAGCCTCCGCATATTGATAACGGGGCAGGCTCTGCATGTGTGGGGCGGGGGTTCTAAGGGAAATCTCTGTTTCCTCCCCTCAATTTTTCTGTGGAGTTGAAACTGCTCTCAAAAAATAAAGTGCTGATTTAAACATTGTAATGGGACTTCCTATTGGCCAGGCACCATGTGCCTGACAGACAACGCGCCCAGTGCCAAGGGTCTGCCGCTGCCACTGCTGAGAGCCGGCTGATGGGACATGCAAGCCACCACCATGGCCAGCTCGGCGCTCCCCACACACGTGGGTGCAGCGTCCAATGGCGAAACTGGGCTTCACCGGGCGTTAGGCATTAAGGTGTTTTAAAATGACACATGACACTCTCTGCCCTGACACTTGAGAGCCTGACCACCCTCCTAGGATGGCTCTGCACTGTCGTGCATTATGTCACTTAACCTTCATAACCGCCCATCGGCAGGGGCTTCATTATATCACCCTGTCACCAAGATCCGCCCCAGCCCTGAGTGGTCCAAAACCTATGCGGTCACATACGTACTTTCCCATTTAACCTCGTCCTTTCGGGAAGGGTAGGGCTGGTGACAGGGGCATCACACAGGCCAGCACGTCCTGGGCCTGGGAGGCCAGGGAATGAATCGAATTAAGCTGCCCAGTGCCCCATCCAGGGCCCCCCTTTAACCATCGCTCCCCTCTGCTCACAGAGGTGGTCTGCAGGAGAAGAGCCCACAGCGCAAAGATGCCACCTACGGTGGTGACAGCCTCAGGCTGCCCGCTTCCTCGAGAGTGCTTGCTTATGTCGGTCCCGACACTCAAAACTTGGCTATGCTGCAGGTAGCTGTGCCCAAGAGAGCTCCCCAAGGAGTTCTGCCAAGGCGCCGAAACACAACCCCCTTACCTTCTGGCCAGCCCAAAGTCAATGATCTTTATTTGGTGTCCTGTCTGATTGACACACAGGATGTTCTCCGGCTGGGAAAGAAGGAGAAGTCTGCTTAGGCTCAATCAACAGCTAAGAGGGTCTACAGCACCCACGCTTGTCTGTCGAAAGGCCTCTACTTCCCGGGAAAGGAATGGCTCAAGGCAGCCCTACGGGGATGGATGGATGGATGGATGGATGGACGGACAGATAGATGGATAACAGAGACAGACAGACAGACATTGAAAATAAATACAGTGGGCTGGTGTGGGACAGTGCGGGGCGGCACGGACTGTGGGAACTGATGGACCCCTGCCCTGTATGAAGGAGCGGCCATTTAGGAAGGCAGTTCCTCAGTCCTTAAGACAAGCCAGAAATCCAGGGGGGTTTTTTATGAAAGGTCCATGCTTTTAAATGTTGGTAACTAAATCCATGCTGAACTCATTAGTTCTGCTAGCTTCCCCCAACCTCGTTAGGGTCGTCTGTGTGCGCAATCCCATCATACGTGAACAGTCTTACTTCTTCCTTTCAGACCTGAACGCCGACCGCTTCTCTTCTTGCCTATGGGCCCTTGTTAGAACCTCAAGTACACGCTTAATAGACGAGGCGAGAGCAGACAGCCTTGTCTCGTTCCCAACCTTAAGGGAAAAGCATTCCACCTTTTCCCAGTGACCAAGATGTCAGCTGTTTTCCACGGGTGGCCTTCATCAGACTGAGAAAGCTCTACACCTGGCTTGTTTAGGGTTTTCATCATGAGAAACTATTCAGTTTTTGTCAACTGCATCTCTTGAAATGATCGTGTGATTTCTGTCCTTTACTCTTTTAATATGGCATATTACAGTGACTTGTTTTCATGTGTGAAACCAACCTTACATTCTTGGGATAAATGACACTTTGTGGTGTGTATTGTCCTTTTTATATGTTGCCGTAGTCACTCTGTTAATATTTTATTGAGGAATTTTGCATCTATATTCATAAGGGATATTGCTTTGTAGGTTTTCCTTTCTTGTGAGTTCTTTCATTTTGATATTAGGATAAGACAGATCTCTTAAAATGAGATGGGAAGTATTCCCTTCTCTTCCATTTTTTGGAAGGGTTAGTAAAAGCTGGCATTCTTCTTGAAACATTTGGTAGAATTCACCAGGGGCGCCACACCAGCCCAGGCTTTTCTTCGTGGGCGCTTTGTAAAACTAATTTGATCGCCTCACTCGTTACAGGTCTATTCAGGTTTTCAATTCCTTCCTGCGTCAGTTTTCGGTAGTTTGTGTCTTTTAGGAACCTGCCCATTTTATCTAAGTTATCTACCTTACTGCCATGCGATTTATCATAGTGGTCCCTTACAATGCTTCTTTATTTCTGTAAGGCTGATCATGAGTGCCCCTCTTTTATCCGTGATTTTAAAAGTCTGAGTCTTCTTTCCTTTTCTCTCATTCAATACAGTTAAAGATCTGTCAATTTACTGATTTTATCGAAGAATCAACTTTTGGTTTCATGATTTTCTTTATTGCTTTTCTAGTTTCTGTTTTATTTATTTCTGCTCTCATCTTTATTATTTCCTTCTTTCTGCTTGCTTGGAGTATAAATTGCTCTTCTTTTTCAAGCTTCTTAAGGTGACAAGTTAGATTACTGATTTGAGATCTTTATACTTTTTTTACTATTAGTGTTTACAGCTATAAATTTTATTCCTGGTCTCGATGCATCCCGTAAGTTTTGGTGTCTGGTATTCCTAGTTTTATTCCTCTCAAAGTGTTTTCTAAAGTTTAATTTTAATGATGTATTTTATTTAACTCAAGATATTCAATCTATTATCACTTAAATAGGTTGTCAATATAAAAATATTGGTGAGTTTCCATTCCTTTTTCATATTAAGTCTTTCAAGTCCAGTGTGTCTTTTCCATTTACAGTACATCTCAGTTCAGACATAGTTTCATCAGAAATATTTCAGATGTATTTAAATTTCATGAATTGCTTGTATCTAGATTTCAGGAAATGTATACAGTAGCCTCCCCTTAGCCACAGGGGTACATTCCAAGATGCCCAGTGGATCCCTGAAACCACGGAGGGCACCAACTGCTACACATACTGTTTTTCTCACATATACATCTCTATGATAGAGTAATGTATAAATCAGACACAGAGGTTAACAAAAACAACCAACACTAAAATAGAACAATGAATAACAACACACTGTCATAAAGGCGATGGGAATGTGGTCTCTCTCTGTCTCTCACTCTGATGACTGAGCCGAGGGCCCAGATATCTGCTAAGTGACTAACAGGGTGGCATATGCAGCGCGGAGACGCCCGACAAACTGAGGACTCGGCCCCAGGCGGGACAGCACAAGATTTCATCGTGCTACTCAGAATGCCGCACAATTTAAAACTTATGAATCATTTACTTATGGAACTCTCCATGTAATATTTTCAGATCACAGTTGACCATGGGTAACTGAAATCGCAGACGGCAAAACCACAGATTTGTTGAAGAACAAATTCACAATCAAGGCTGTTCCAAATAATAGTTTTCCAATAACTGAGTCACCAGTTTTTCCACTTAAATTAGTTAAAATTAATAAAATTTAAAAATTCAGCTCCTCCATCGCACCGCGCTGGCCACATTCTAAGGGTGTAGTAGCCATGTGGGCCGAGTGGTCGCTATATTGGACATTACAGCTCTGAAGCTCTCTCTCTGCGTTGCAATCCACACAACAAACCAAGTACGAGTAAGGACTGAATCAGTAATCAAAAATCTCGCCCCAAACAGCCCTGGCTGGTGTGGCTCTGTGTATTGAGTGCCAGCCTGCAAACCAAAAGGTGGTCAGTTTGATTCCCAGTCAGGGCGCTTGCCTGGGTTGCAGGCCAGGTCCCCAGTTGGCAACATGTGAGAGGCAACCAATTAATGTATTTCTCGCACATCGATGTTTCTCTCCCTCCCTTTCTCTCTCCCTTCCCCTCTCTCTAAAAATAAATAAATAAAATCCTTTAAAAAAAAAATCTCCCCACAAACATAAGTCCAGAACCAAATGGCTTCACTGGTGAATTCTACCAAATATTTAATGAAAACCTAATACCGATCCCTCTCAAAGTCTTTCAAAGAAATAAAAAAAGGAAAGAACACTTCCAAGCTCATTTCATATGGCCAGTTATTACCCAGGTACCCAAAGCAGACAAGGATATTACGAGAAAAGAAAATTACAAACCAATATCCCTGATGAATACAGATGTAAAAATCCTCAACAAAATATTAATAAGCAAAATTCAACAATACATGAAAGGACCATGCACCATGATCAAATGGGATTTATTCCAGGGATGCAAAGATGATACAACGTATGCAACCCAGTCCACGAGATACATACACCAAATTAACAAAATGAGGGGTAAATTCACATGATCATCTCAACAGATGCAAAAACAACCCAAAACACTTAACAACGTCCAACATCCATTTCATGAGAAAAACTCTCAACAAATTTAGTATAGAGAGAACATACCCTAACATAATAAAGGTCAAACATAAATACTCAATGGTGAAAAGCCATTTTCCTCTAAGATCAGGAACACAGCAAGGAGGCCCACTCTCACCACTACTATTCAACACAGTATTGGAAGTCCTAGCCGGAGCAATTAGGCAAAAAGAAAAAATATAAGAGGCATCCGAACAGGAAAGGAACAAGTAAAACTCACTGTCTGCGGATGACCCAACAGTATATGTAGAAAATTCTAAAGACTTCCCCCCTAAAACTGTAGAACTTAAAAACAAATTCAGTACATTTTTAGGACACAAAAGTAATATACAAAAATTGTTGCATTTCTATATACAAGAAACTATCAGAAATAGAAATTAAGAAAACAATCCCATTTACAATTAATCAAAAAGCATACATACTTAGGATAACTTTAGCCAAGTTGCTGAAAGACCTGTGTACTAAAAACTGTTAAGACACTTATAAAAGAAACTGAAGAAGGTCTACTTGGTGCTCATGGACTGGAAGACTTAATACCATTAAAATGCCCATACTACCCAAAGTAATCTACAAATTCAGTGCAATCCCTATGAAAATTCCAAAGGCATCTTTCACAGATATAAAAGAAACTATGCTAAAATTTGTGTGGAACCACAAAAGAACTCAAATAGCTAAAGCAATGTTGAGAAAAAATAAAGCCAGAGGCAGGCAGCATCGCAATTCCTGGTTTCAAACTGTATCACGGAGCTGTAGTAATCAGAACAGTGTGGTACTGGCATAAAAATAGATAGATCAATGAAACAGAATAGAGAACCAAGAAATAAACCCACTGGAAGCAAGGAAGGGAGGGAGGGAGGGAGGGAGGGAGGAAGAAAGCTGCCAGTAGCAGTGCTTACTTTATGCCAAGGAGACAAAAGAAAGTGTACTGCATTCACTCAGTGGAATATCCCACGGCCCTTAAAGAGAATGAGACAGGGTGTCTACAGTGTCCTGTTGACTGAGAAACGCCAGTGTGCGAAGGAGAGGCAGAACCGACCCCTGTGGCTTGCATGCCAGGCTGCATCGCTAACGCAGGCCTCTCAGCAAGACGACTGGGTGGGAAGCGCTTTCACTGCCTACCCCATACCTTTCTATGTGGCCTCTACTTGTTCCCAGAAGCACACGTTCCCATGTTAATTTTTAACTAATCTAAAAATATTTTTAAAGGAAAAAGTTGTATCATTTAATCTTCAAGAATCGCTTACAGAAGCATGGTATCTGCATTTCACAGATGAAAAAAACGAGGTTCAGAATGTCAGCAAGACTTACCCACCCTGGACTCCAGAACCGGAAATGGCAGGGAGCCCTGGAGAAAGGCCCAGTGTCTGCAGCCAGAGCTCTCCAGGACAAGACAGCCACACAGGCCCCGGAACCAGGGGCTGCGGGGCCGCCGCCTGCCCACCCACCCGCCCGCCTGCCTGCTGCCCACCACCCACCCAGGCGGGGCCTGACCTTGAGGTCCAGGTGCAGGATGTAGTGCTGGTGGAGGTAGCGCACGCCCTCGCAGATCTGCTTGGTGAAGAGGATCACGTCCAGTTCGGTCAGGTGGTGCTTCTCGTCTGTGATCCGGTCAAAGAGTTCGCCCCCATCCACGCTGCAGGACAAAAGAAGAGGCAGCGCCACACTAAGCAAGGCTCTCAGGGAGCTGGCCCGCTCTCAGCGCCACCGCAGGTGATCTCGAGGGTGTCACTGCTGTCTGGAGTCTCATGGGGGCGTGCGCTCTGGCCCCTTCCCAAGCTCAGAGTGCAGGTGGTAAAAAGGAAGTGACGGGCCAGAGGGAGGCCGGCTTGTGTTCAGCGTGGACAGTCGGGCACAGTCGGGGCGCCCTGGGCCAAGGTTGTAAACTCATGAGCCTACAGGGGCCTGCTGGTACCTACTAGGCAAGAACCCCCAATGGGCTAATCAGCCCCATTTCCTGCTGGAAATACAGGCCCAGCCTTACTAGCTCTTTAAGAAAGGCTAGCTGCCCGGGTTATAATGCACAATTTCCCATCTTCCAACTGCCGACAACCAGATCAAAATCACTAAAAACTGTGCAGGCCAAACTGAGACCTGCGGGTCAAATCGGGCCCTCTGGTTGCGGCTTTGGGACATTGGTTTTGTCCCCCACACTCCCCAGCAGAGGATGTGACGGCCTCTGCTCCCTGGATGGCCCAGCCCGGGGAAAGGAAGAGAGCTTCTTGGCCCAGGACCCCCGCTCTGAGCCCTGGCCCCACGACCCCAGGAGCAGCAAAGCCACCCACCCGCTGCTGACACTCACTATTCCATGACCAGGGTGAAGCAGTTCCTGCCCTCAAAGGCATCGTAGAGCTGGATCAGGTTGACATGGCTCAGCTGGTTCATGATGGCGACCTCGTTCTTCACATCCTCCTTGCGGAGCCAGAGGGGAGGGGAGTCACCAAGGAACGAGTCAGGAGGAGGAGCGAGCTGCCCCTCCTGGGCCACAGGCATGTGCGCCCCCGCGTGCCCACCCCTCACACCGGGCGGCCTCCACTCACCACCCAAACCAGGTTCTGACAACAGAAGGGACCTCTGCCAGACCCACCCATTTCACAGACAGGAAACCCAAGGCCCGATAAGGACAGCCAGAGGTCCAGGGGGACCCTGTTGCCCTGGGTGCAGGTGGCCCACAGTCTGGGTTGCGGGGTCAAGGGAAAGAGGCGGGAAAGGCGGCTGGGTTTCCTGTCAGCAGGGGCGGCCCGGGCATCCGGAGCCCGGGGCTGGGGAGGGGCTGAGGGGGGCCTGAGCGTCGCAGGAGGCGGCGGCCCGGGGCAGACGCCTCACCCGGTCCTTGGCGTTCTTCACTTTGATGATCTTGGCTGCCAGCAACAGGCCCGTGGACTTGTCGGTGCACCTGTGGACCTGACCAAACCGGCCCCTGCAGGCACGATGACACAGCAGCTGAGAGCCCACGAGGCTCACCCCCACACGGCAGGCCACCCCGTCCCTCCCAGCCCTTGCTTTCCAGCCCACCCCTCCCCCGCACATACCGCGGGGACTGCCGGCACCCCGGAGGTACCTGTGTCCTCGGCCCCACTCCGTGAGGCTCCCTAAAACCTAGGCGGGAACCGCTTCACCCCACTCCACCCCACCATCCTGCACCCCGGGGAACATGTCCTACCCCCACACATGGCACTGAGCCCCTCCCTGGAAGACATCCTTCTCACCGCGCCCCATGTAGGTCCCCCTGCCCCCTCCAGGATGTGGTCCCCACCTCCACACCGTGTGGGTCCTCCTCCCCTGTTCCTGGACCCACCCGGCAGACCCGAGATGGCTCCCCAGGTGTCTCTGCTCCCGCCCCCTGCTCCCGCCTGTCGTCAGAACCAGAAGCCCACCTACCCTCCCAGGACTTCATGCTGGCACACAGTGTAGCCCGCCGAGGCTGAGTTCTCCTTGACACTCACCAGCCGGTGCTCGAAAGGGGCTGGTGGGGCTGGACTGTCATCTGCTCGGGAGACAGCAGCCTGTGAGCCTCCGCCGTGCTGCCCCCACCTCTCAGCCACCCATCCCAGACCCACTTGGCTCAAGTGACAAGCCCTGCATCCTTCTCAAGGATCCTCTCATTCAAGTCACCCATTTGGCAGAGGAGAAAGCTGAGTCCCAGAGAAGTGAGGTGACTGGCCCAAGGTCACACAGGGAGGCAGTGACAGACGAGATTCCGACCTGGGTCTCCCAGCACCTATGACAGCGTTCTTTCCAAGATGGGAAGGTTAGGTCCAGCTTGTTCACTGAAGTCAAGAAGGGCCCAAGTGCGGCAGCGGGAAATGCAAGTCACACTGAACAGGGTAACGGAGCAGCTTCATGACAGACCAAGTTCGATGGGGCAGGCAGGGCCACCAGCAAGGCTGGTGGCAGGGAGGTCGCTGGAGAAGCCAACACCCCTCCCCCTCCTCTCGCCCTTGGACGCCCCCGCGGGCACGGGAGCCTGTGACGCAGCCCAGCAGCCACTCCCAGGGTGGCTGGGTTGTGCGGGGAGAATGGGAGAATGGAGGGCACCAGCACTTGGAAAGATAAAAAATGGGTTAGGTTTTTTTTTTTCACATCCTGTCCCTCAGAGGTGATAGGAAACTAGAAATGTTACATGAACTAGAGAAGAGGAATGAAACAGAATCGAGAACATACACCGAACACAATGACATTAAGTCGGTTTGCACGCCACGGCGGGAAGCCCGCGGCGGGGGCTGGCGTTTGCTGGAACCTGTTCCAGGAACACGGCCGACCCTCCGAAACCCAGAGAATACCACGACTTTCTCTCAGGTTCCTGCTCCCCGGAACAGACGTCTGAATTGGCTTTGGGCGTAACCGGCTCCTTCTCTTTTTTCCCGCAAAGGTCAGCCCTGAGCCCTGGGCGCCAAGGGCTGATGCGTGTGAGCTTTTGCTGTTTTTTCCTTTTTTTCTGGGCCCCTAGGAAGGTCGGGGGAGTCTGGATCCCTGGTGCGTGTAACAGATGCCAAATCTAGCATTCCAGCCTCAAGTTTGCTTTGCTGGCTTGTTCTGAGCTTGGTGTCGCTGCGAGCGTCCCATGCAGGTGCTGGAGCCAGAGAACTAGGGTCAGACCCTGACCCCTTCAGCGCTGGCCGAGGCCCGGAGCGTGTTTCCCACCCTCTCCCAGGTTCCCCCACCCACAGGCCTGCGAGGACAAAGGCCAGCACGGTGAGCCCTTGGCGTACGCTGGCTTTATCGCCAGCCCGGGTTCCGAGAGGCCTCTAAAGGCACAGCCTGCTCTCGGCCACACTGCAGGCATTAAGGGAGGCGTGTGCCCCACAGACGGACCAAGCCATGCTAGGGGAGAAGCAGCAGCTGGCGACAGGGCACCTGTGGAGCCGAGAGTGGCCAGAGCACCAGGACGACTGCCGGGCACATGGCCCTTCTGAGGGGCCTCCAGAGACCGGGGGACAGGGATCAGCCAAGGGTGGCTTTCCTGCAGCCACATGGGATGGGCCAAGTGACCCAAAGGGCTGGAGGAGTGGAGAGCCTTCGGTGCACAGAACACAAGGACACCTCCCACAGCACTGGGGCAAGAAGCAGGTCGGCACCTCGCCAGCCCGTTCCCTACCCAGGGGCAGTCGGCCCATGCAGACGCCTGCTCCCTACCGGCAGCCCTCTCTGTGTCCTTCCAGGAGGACAGCAGCAGGGGAAGGCTCAGGCAGACGGGTGCTCTGAGAGCCTCCCAGCTCCCTCCTCCCCACAGCCACGCCAACCCAAGCTCACCCTCCACATCTCCAGCCCCCGGGCACCAGCTGGCCGTGCTGAGTCTTGGGCTCCCCCAGCCCTGCCTGCTCTCTCTCTGGAAGCTGCAAGGAGGCCCCCCACCAGGAGGCCCTCCAAACCCACTACCCTTGGGCACACGGCCCCGCCCCACTTACCCAGAACCAGGCTGCGGGCCTCGGCTCCGCCCAGGCCCCCGGGGCTACAGTCCTTCCTGGGTTCAGGGCTCCCTGCCCCTGGGCCTTTGTCCTGCTGCGGGCCCGGGGCCCCAGTGTCATCTCCTGAGTCCCCACTGGCCCTGCTTGGTCCCGTGGTGGGTTCAGCCACAGGCCCCTGCTCGTCCTCAGCCTTTGCTCCCCCGTCGCTGCTGCTCCGTGTAGGCAGTGGGGGACACTCGCCGGCTCCTTCTGGGATCTGTTTTTCGGACTCAGTCCCGGCGGCCTGGGGACACCAGCTGGGCTCAGGTGGGTCCTGCTCAGCTGCTGGAGCCTCCGCAGGGGGTGTGGGTATAAGGCCATCCCCTTGCGTCACCTGCAACTCTACAGCAGTACCCGTCTCCTGCTGGGGGATCCTGTGCAGAGAGAAAAAACACGGCCCTGAGAAGGTCAACGGCCACTGGGTCCACTACGGTCTCCCCACCCAGGGAGCGTGCGGTGACCCAAAGGCACCCCCGTGCATCACCTTGCCACAGAGCACCCTCTGGGAAGGCACCGCACATCGATGGCAGTGCTCAGTCCCACTCGTCTGCCTCAGCCCAGGAGCCTCCACACGGGGCAGCTGCTGCCACTCAGAGCCGCACCCGTGTCCAGGCCTCCGTGTACAGCCTGCGAGGTGCAGCCCGCGCCAGCTGAGGAAGGGCGCATGGGGACCTCCTTGCTTCCTGAGCCCCAGCAGGGTTGGTGTGCCTGAAACAGCTCGGGGCAACTTTCCCCCTCAACTCATAATCTTCGGGGAGCACCTTACAAGTTCACGGAAAGTCTGCCCCCCAGGTCCCCACCATGCCCAGATTCCACACTTAGAGCCCTGGCCGGAATCCAGGATGCCTGCCAGGAACCCTTCCCTCCGGCCGGTGAGGTCTCCTGGAGGCCCCCATTCCTTCCAGAACAAAGGCAGACAAATGGCCTGGGCTTCTCTGCCAGCGGCCACAGCACAGAGACACCAGCTCCCCACCAGGCCTCAGAGGGTGCGCCTGTAGCAGGTCAGGATGCCCCAGGACAGGCGCAGGGGGGCACCGGCCCTGGGGAGGGAAGCCTGAGAGGCACATGCCCTTCAGTGGCTGCAGGGTTGGAGGAGGGGGAGGGAGGCTGGGGTGTGCTGGCCACGGGCAGGGGAAGGCGGGTCCGTGGGGCTGGCTCTTCAGTGCTCTGCACTGTGTCCGCCGAAGGCAGGTCGGTCCTGATGGCCGAGTGCAGCCCCGCCTCCAGGACCCCGGGCACGATCCTCCTGAAAGAGCCCCCGGATCGCCCGTGCTCTGCTCCCACCGCACCACTGGGACTTAATTCAGCCGAGGAAGCGGGACGGCACAGCGGTGAGGCGCGTAGATTTTGAAGGAGCCCGATAACCTGGGTCAGGGTCCAGCTCTGACTCCCCAGCTGTGTGGCCCTAGGGACTCTGAGCCTCTTTCCCTGTCAATACCGGGGGAGGCCAACCACACTTGCCTCCTGGGGTGTCGTGAGAATAAAACAAAATGAGGCCTGGGACAGGCTCTGCCCAGCCTGGCGCTGGGGACATGGTGGGTGAGTTGCAGCTTCCTCTGCCATTACTGCTCTGGCAGCTGGGGATGCTCGGCTCTGCGGCTCTGCAGCTCTGCGCTGGAATCCCCTGGGGCACTCGTCAAATGCAACCGGAAACAAACCCAACGCCTGAGGTCTGCCCGGGACTGAATACATCAGAATCTCTGGGCATCGGTATTTAAAATTCCTTCTGGGTGATTCTTATGGGTGCCAGGTAAGAAACAGCGTTCGAAGCTCCAGAAAGCAGGGCCTGGGCCTCGGGCTGCCATCGCCGCCTTCTCCCGGGGCCAGCACAGCACTGCGTAGACGTGGCACTCGCCCGTGCAGTGCCCCCCTCCACCGCACCCCACCCCATCCCTCGGTTGGTGGTGCTCCCGCAGAGGCTAGCTCCCTCCTCCAGGCCCAGCAACCCCACGCCCCACCTACCCTGGATGCACGTCTTCGCCTTCGCCCCCAGGAGTGGTCTTGACCTCGGCTGGCAGCCCTGAAGTCAGTGCCGCGCCCTCCTCTGCAGGCCGAGCGTCGGGATTACTGGACAACGGCCCTTGTCCTGTACCTGGTGCTGCCTCCTGGCTGGCAGGGGCTTCGCTGACCCCGCTGGGTGCTGCAGGTAGTTCCAGGCCAGTCTCAGGGTTCTCACCAGATGCCCCAGGGGCTTTGGCTTCTGCCTCACTGGGCGGGGGCAGGTGTCCAGAGGGCACATGGTCTGGGCCAGGAACGCCGTCCCCCTGCCCCAGAAAGGCCTCTGGCTGGGCCAGGACGTCAGGCCCCATCCCTGAAGTGCTGACCGGAGGCAGCTCCTCCGGTGTCCCCTCTGGCAGGTCAGCCTCCTGGCTCTCTACAGGAAAACAGGTGGGTGAGAAAGCAACTGCATTGGGGGGATCTGTCCCAAGGACATGACAAAGATGGGACAAGGGCTGTGCAGAGGGCCACGCAGTGCGACGGGATGGATGGACTGAACCAGGGCACGTCCCGCAGGCAGAGCTGCAGGGCCATGACCATGGGAGCCAAAAATCTGCCTGTGCAGCTCGGGGGTGACCTCAGCACATGCCGGTGAGCTGAGGCACAGCGTGCAGTGTGACTCTGTTCCCTCTGAGATGCATGTGTGCACATGTGCATGTGTGGGCAAGCACGCGTGCGTGTGTGGGCATAGCCACTTACAGTGCGGTCTAAAGACACTGCACCACAAGGGAGCGGGAACGGAAGCTTTGTAAAGTGGTTCCATGCGGCGGGAGGAAACAGGGTAGATGCTCAACTTCTCTTCATTCCTTGTTTTGTCCATTTGAGTTTGGGACCATGTAAATATTATGTAAAATTATCAAAGAAAATTAAACTTTACAAAGAGCAATCCGTGAAAAGTTAATGCACAGTGAAACACTAAGCTTCACTATAGAGCTGGTGGCAGAGGCTGTGAGAGAGGGACATTCCTAGTGACTTTAACACAGCAAGGGACTGTCCATCTCTGACGGGTGCACGGGAAGGAAAAAGACGCCCCTCGGGTTCTGGGCGGTGGCAGTGTTGGTGGCAGAGGTGGTTTTTGTCTGAAGCTGCAGGCATGAGAGGCAGGGTGAAGCGAAGGGGCTGCACTCACCTTCCCGAGGCCCCCCAAGCTCGGCCTGCGTGCCCCTGGTACCCAGCGCGGGCGGCAGTGTGGCTCCTTTTTCTTCCTCTCTCTCCTTGTTCTGAAAGGACAACCATGGACACGGTCATTGTCATTGTCATCATCACTGCTCGGGCCACAAACACTTGCTGTGCACCCACCGTGCACCTGAGCTGCAAGAGCACACGTGGTGTCACAGTGACGCCAGCAGGTGGACACTGCGCCATCGCTTCAGGCATAGATAGTGACACCGAGGCTTTCCCCAGGTCCCCGTCTTTGTGGGTCACTGCGCTGCTGCCGAGGGCAGGCCCAACCCCTGTCGGAGGGTCTACACAGACTGGACCTCAAGGTTCTTGAACTAGGGACGGAAAATACGTTTCATCTTAAAATGTCAACTCGGATCAATCAATCATGGCTAGTGGAGTGTTTGGGTTGCAACCCTAAAACAAACGAATCCATGCTTGCCATGGGTAGCATATCCCATGATCAATTAATGATGACTGCCTGGGAGTCTGACAGGTAAAGCCCACATCATGCCAGGGCGTCACGACAATGTGGACGGGGGCCCAAACTTGCAGGCCCTTGAGCCTACCTTCACCACTCAGTCAAGGTCCCTCACTTCTCTGCACCTCACTGTCCTCGTCTGCAGAATGGGGAGAACACTATCCACTCTCAGAGGTGGTGGGAGGCTGGGGGGATTCAATCTGCGGGCGGTACTGGGAAGGGTGCCCAGTGCATGGAAGGTGCTCAGGAGCGTGGGTGACTGTCTCGCCTGAGGCAGAGAGCAGTCTGTGTTCTGTGAGCCTTGCACGTGAGGATGCTGGGAGCCAGCTCTCGGCAGCTCGGCCTCCACTCTGACCGGTCCACAGCAGACCTGCACCTGCCGTGCGCCTGCTCGTACGCCCCCACCAGCTCCAAGCCCTCAGTGTTGCAAGTGTGAATATTTCTAGGTGGCCTGACCCCTCGATGCATCCCCTGGTGCCTCTGGGGCCTTCCTCCTGCCCTGGCCCCTTTGGGGAGCCCAGAGGCCAGATACAGCTCGAGACGCATTTTGTTGGGCTTGCACCGATTTTTAAAAGTTTTGCTACGCAGACTTTGAATCTAGGAGACTTTTACATTGAAATTCCAAGTGCCCCTTTGGAGCGGCAGGGCTGCTCCGTGTCCGGGTGGCGGTTGTGGTTTCCTAGGTGCAGGCGTGTGTCAAACTGTACCCTTAAATGGGTGCACAGGACATTGACTGTCTGTAAACCACCCCTCCGTAAACCTGATTAGAGAAAAAGTCTAAGTTCCCAGTGTCTCTTGGGGGGAAAAAAATGTGAAGACCTGACACCTCCAGGTCCATGTGGCACAAACCAGCAGGGGCAGGTGCCTCCAACGGGGTGCTCCTGGCCCCCGGCTCCCTAAACGCCCCCCTGGCATGGAAATGGGGGTTGGTCCCACCACTGTTCCTACGCTGCGCCCACGTCCCTCAATTCTATTATCTGCTCAAGCCTTTAAAATCCCAGGACATCAAGTTTTGCCTTCTTAATGGTAACAACCCAACACGTAGGGACACAGCACCCAGTGCCTGGCTTGGGGTTGGCACGTAATAAATAAATGCCTCCTGCAGCCAACGGGTGACCGCCAGCCTCGTCAATGTGCCCCAGACCCCCTGTACAGCAAAGGCCTGTCCCTGAGCCTTTTCTGCAGATTCTGTCCTGACACCCACATTGTTGCGGGGACTGGAGGCTTTATCACAGGCCACCTGCTGTGGCACCGCACTGGTGGAGAGGGACTCGAACAGGCTGTCCTCTGGCAGACCTTGTTGAGCTCAGGTTGTCTCCGTCTGCCTTTGGTGTTGGCATGCACGCGCACACACACGCACGCACATATACACATGGGTTTTGTCTCCAGAGCTCAACTTCCTGGTCCCGGCCTTGTCCGGTGTGCCCAAAGTGAGAGACCCCAGACACCATTCCAGAGGACTGGCGTCTCTGAACAGCTCGGCCATGATCGGGGCCCACCCCTGGCTGAGCCTGAACCCATCCTTCCCAAAGACCACCTGGCTCTGGTAACAGTCGACTTCATTTCACAGCCAAATGGAGGGCCACCGGGTCTTTCAGAAGACCAGAGGAGGACTTGTGCGAAGTCCTGGCATGACTGTAAATTTTAACAGCTAGCGCTAGGATCTAATTCAATCCCACAAATAAATACTATGCTCCCACTCTCTTCGGAAACACAAGAACGTCTCTAGAAAGTCTCCATACAGCCCAGTGTTCCACACAGACAAAGTGTTAACTGGCTGGGGCTCTGCGTCGGTTCTCTGCCCATCCCCTGACACCCCCTATGACCAGCCCTGGATGTAGGGCACAGAGGGGCGGGGAGGCCTCCGGGCTGGGCCAGTGGGGAGCTGACCGCCTGACTGGGGTTCAGACCCAAACCCACAGGTAGGTAGGGTCTGCGTGGTACCCAGAAAGACCAGGAGAGAGCACAGTCAGTGGAGAACGGACAAAAAATGGGAGGACTGGGAAAAGAAGAAGTTCTCTCCCTCCCCCACCCAGAAACGCCTGAATATCTGCAACATGTACAGTGCCTCGTTACACTAACACATGAAAAGCTCTTAAAGATAAAAAACTGAAAGAGAACAGGAGGAAAGGGCAGGAGCAGGCAGTGCACGGAAATGTACAAATGGTTTTAAATCTATAAAAGATGCTCCAATGCCTAGAAAAGAAATACAAATTAAAACTATAGTGAGATATATAATTCTATCTATTTTTGGTTACGGTTAACATTTTCCATACTGAAAAGTTTTGGGTTTTTTTAATCCTCAATCAAGGATACGTTTTTATTGATTTGAGAGAGAGAGAGAGAGACATTGATCACTTGCCTCCTGTACATGCCCCAGCTGAGCTGTACATGCCCCAGGGCTGTGCCCTGACTAGGGAGCAAACTCACAACCCTTTGTTGCACTGGACAATGCTCCAATCAACTGGGCCACCCAGCCAGGGCCCCAAGGAAAAGTTCTAAATTTTTTTATGAATTAAAGAATAAGTGTTAGCTTTAAGAAGCATATAAGCAAACAATTGCCTTATTTCGAGCTTCCCTCAAACTGTAAGGAAAAAACAGCGTAAGACAGGGTCGGGGGACTGGGTGACAAAGGTGAAGGGATGGAGAAGCACAAATCAGCAGTTACAAAATAGTCACGGGGATGTCAAGTCCAGTACAGGGAACAGAGTAATACTGTAATAACTGCGGATGGTGCCTGGGGGTACTAGGCTTATGGGGGGATCACTTTGTAAAGTATAGGATTGTCTAACCACTATGCTGTACACCTGAAACTAACACAAAACAATACTGAATAGACACTACAACTGAAATACAATTTTTTTTTTAAGAGCATAAGAAAGGGAGGAAAATGTGAACAGTGACTCTTTGATGATATCAGGTTACTGTTTACTTTTTAGGTAGGGCAAAGGAACCTTCTTTTACATAAAAATGCTGAAATGCTCAGAGTTTGAAAAACAAATTCGGTGTTTATGGACAAAATGATCCAATCTTTCAGATTTGCTTTAAAAGGGGAAACTGGGTGGGGAAATTGGCCTCCAGTTCCAGGGCTCACAGGCGTCATCCTCCTAAGCTCTGTTTTTATAAACACGTGAACATTTTAATACCAAAACGTTAAAAACACACACGCGTGCACAGTAAGATCCCTGTTTTCGTTCACCAGACAGGCCAAGAAAGAAAAAGGCGATCTGCTTCCTTAGCAGCCACATTCCCGCAGGCTACGACCTGCACACTGAGAAACACTTCTTTGAAGGTCGGTTAGCCTTTATCGATTATACAAAAATGCCCTTTGGCTTCTTAGCATTGCCACTTCCAGGAGTGTGTCAGACAGAATAACTCACGCCTGGGTGGACAGTCACTGCACCGTTTTTATAAGAGCTAAAAACTAGAACCGAGATGAACCGACAAGGATGGGGGGGGGGCAACTCCAGGGAGACATTCCTCCCCCACAAAGGTTCGCACCGCAACTTACAAACTCTCAAACTCTTGGTATTAATGTGAAGCAATGCCCCAAACGCAGGAACTAAGAAAACTGGTCCAGGCCAGAACAATGTGAATAATAATTGAGTTGAAACAAAACAAAGAGGCTGGTGTGAATCAGTGCTTCTAGATAACAGTGCTTCTAGATAACAGGCTATTTCTGGAAGGTTTCACAGGAAACTGGCACCTATGCTGGGAGGGGGGGCGCAGTGCCGGGGTGGGGGGACCCGGGGGATGGAGCAGAAAGTGTCTGTCCTTTACACCCCCGGCACAGCATGTAGAAGGTGAATTCTCTCTTACAGCTGAGGTTGGTGACCAGTGGCAAAAAAGCAGGTTCCACGGGCCCTGCAGGCCAGACTCACAGGGACATGAAGAGAGCAGGGGGCGGGGTGGAGGGGGCGCTGGGGGAAGTGGCTGGGTAGGGAGGGGAAGGGGTCAGCTGCGACAGCTCCGGCCAGGCTGGGGGCGCGGAAGGAAGGCACCAGCTCCGGAGACCCCAGCTTATCTGTTGCCAGAGGCTGGTGGGTAATTGCCTGGATCAGACATGGTGGCTCCAGGCCACGTGAGTGTTGCTAAGTGGCTGTCCCTTAGCTGTTCCCAAACAGAGTGTTGCCCCTACACACCTCGCGCACACACAAACACCCCCACCCCAGCCAAACTCCCATTAGCCAGCGGGTTTGATTATGCAACCCTCGGGAGGAGCAGCTCCCAGAAATGACACCTCCGCCCCCAGGCTCCGGCTCCCGCCTGGCCTGTGTCCCCCATGGGTCACTGTCAACACTCGTCCCCACAGGCAGCTGTCACTCCACACTCCGCCCACTCTGGGACAGGGCACAAGGTTGGGGACAGGAAGGGCAGGGTTGGGGTTTCTGAATGGGGGGCTGTGTCAGAAGAAACTGGCTGCTCCCCACCTGTCTCCCGCAGGGGACATAGGGAGCAAAGAGAAGTCACCGGATGTCCAGGAAGCTTCGAGGTCATCCTGTCCCTTGAGGCCTGTTTGTCCCCCACCACTAGGTGCCCCGGAGGGGAGCTGCCCCAGGCCCCTCAGCCCTCACCAGACACTGCCTCTCCCTGTTTAGAAACCCACCTATGACCTTTATGGTCCATCTCTCCTTTTCCTCATCAACAGGTCACACAGGAGGCACAAGAAGGGGAAGTAAGACAACCCCTGGCTCTCCTGAGACCACCCACCTGTTGGCCTCCCGGCCGGCCCCCGGGCCGCCTGCCCCTCTAGTCAGGAGGGCACCAGGGCAGGGGCACAGAAACCAACCTCAGCAGGGCCGGTGGCCAGGCCTCCTCCCCTCCAGGGCACACTCCCCTGCGTGATGAAATCCACCGCCTTGGAGTTCTGCAGCACGGCCCCCACCAGAGCTAGGGCCCTGTCCACGGCCACCACCACCCTGAACAGGGCTTCGAGCCTGGCACTGTGCTGGGCCGCATCCTGCCGCACGGCCCGCACCAGCTCCAGGACCTCCGGCCAGCCAGCCTGCACGTCCCCTGCAGGGGCGGGGGCGGCCCCGGCTGGGCCTGGGGCCCTGGAGGCCTCCAGCCGGTGCAGGCCCTGCTCCAGGTGACCCATGCCTCGGTACACGCACTGCAATTTCTCCGTGACGTCTTCTTGGAAATGCAGGAGCTTGTCAACCTTCTCGTTGAGCACGTTCAGCTTTTTGTCCATGGTGGTTAAGCAGGTCTTGCCCGCCACCGGCAGCCCTCGGGCCCCCACGCTCTCCTTGGGGGCTTCTGACATCCTGACGCAGGCTGGACAAGGGGGAGCAGTCAGAGGAGCGCAGCGCCCCGGCGTTCACTTGGGCAGTGGCACCTGGAAGTTCATCGTTTCCAGTAGCTAACGGCCAGCCCCGGCAGTGCCACCCCGCAGGGATCACCTGGGCCGTTCACGGTGCCCGAGGTCCAGCAGGCTGTGTTTGAGCCTTTGCTTATCTGCCACTCTGCTGTGAGCTGAGAGTGACAGGCTGCGTTTGGCCCAGGCCCTTATCCTTGGGGCCCCTTTGACATCACAGCAGCACTGAACATTCCTTTTTGAGAGGGTGCTGATGGGCGAGTATTTTAAGAACCTGCCGCCCGCGGTAGGCAGGAGTTTGTGCAGCTGGAATTGCAGGTTAGAAAAAGGTGGTCCTCTAGGCCAAGTGCCTGAAGGCTGGACTCCGCCAGGGGGCTGCAGGGACCCAGGGTGCAGGGAGACCTCGGGGGACCCGAGCACGGAGGAGCAGGTGGGGTCCTGCCTGCCACTCCCGCAGAGAGGCCACAATGAAAAGCAGGACCAAAAACAGATGCAGGGCCTTCTGCTTTCCACCCTGATCACTGGGTGCTTCTGAAAATTACAAACAAGCTGTCGGGGCTCCTGCTTTGCCCGTCCCAAATGTGTTAGGCTGCCGGAAAAGTGGATCCACGGGTCCCTCCCACAACAGGCCCTCCGTCACTTGTCACTTGTACCTAAAAATAGGAGTGAGGAACAATGGCCTCGGCTACTCACCAAGTGCCGTCCCGCAGGTCATGTTCCTCACAGGACGCTCTGGGGCACAGCTGCCCGCGACCCCCCTGTGCCCCTGAGAGCAACTAGGGCCTGTGATCTCTGTGGATCTAAACGCTTTAGCCTCCCAGCCCTCGTATCAAAGGGAACTTTGACAGCAGCAACGTTAAATAAAGACACTCAAGTTGACATGAGGTCGGGCACAAGGGGGTGCTACAGGGTCCCGAGGCTGCCTGTTTCCATGCAGGCCGTCCCAGGGAGAAAGCCAGGCCAGAGCCGACCTGCGCCCAGGGCTTCCCCGCACATGCCTCCTGAGGGTAGCTCAGATGGGGCCATGGCCGGCACCAGGGCGGGGACTTGAGTGTCAGTCTAAGCTTCCCCCTTCCGAATAAGAAGCAATTATGAGAATAAACTTTGACCTGGAAACCTGACATCTACAACCGGCCTGCCAGGATCTTGCTCCTTCAAGCTCTGGGTGACCCCCAGATACTGAGTGCTCGCCATGGGAGCACAGCTGGGCCTCAAGCCCCTCAGGCCCCATCTGGGGTGGGGACAGCGGCCCTGAGTGGCCCATGTGGAAACCCAGACCCATGTCTGGGGGGTGCAGTTCTGGGTGTCACTGATGCAAGGCCCAGAGGTGCAGAAGAGTGCTGTTATACCCACTGTTACAGAACCTGTGTTAACCACAGTGGTGTAAAGCAGACACACAAACACACTCTCCTTTAGAAAGCAATTTGGGGACCACTGTGCTGCAGCGGCTCTCAGGACTCACTGTGCCCCCAACAGGACCTCACCTGCCCCAGGCACCGACAGGGAATCACTGGTTTCCCCACACTGCCCGTGATACTTCCCTAGGGAACCCGGGCTCCCTGGGTCCAACTCTGGGAAGGGCTACCTAGTAGGTGCCGGTGATCTTGGTGCAAGGACGTACCCACTGGTCCAAAGAAGTGGACCCAGGCCCCGGGAAGGAGTCCCAACCAGTGCAACCCACCAACGACCGCATCATGACTGCCACTGCAGAGCTCTGTGGGGCCACCTGCGTCGGGCCAGCCCTGGGTTCAGAAAGCCTGGAGCCATGTGTAGAAAGTCCGGATGAACCCAAAGGGAACAGACATCCCGAATCTATATCAAAGGCTAATTACTTAAATACAAAAGGATCTGCCCAAGTTTTCCTGAAGCGACAACGATTGCCAGGTGCAGTTTTAGACAGGTGGCACCGCCCACTGTTCCAGATCCACCTCCAAGCTCCCTGAGGCCAGCAGTGCCTCCGAGGCTGTCTCCGCCCCAGGCACACGAGCAGAAAGCGGGGGCTGGGCCAGCCACTGGAGACCTGCAGAAGGAAAGGGCTGCTGGGGTTTCCCAGAGCCATGGGATGAGCACAGCGCAGGAAACTGTGGCAGTTCCCACAAGCAAGATCGGGCCCCCTGGGACACAGGGCCCTGAGGAGCGCCCAAGAGGCCCTGCTGGAAATCGCTGTCCTTCCTCGGTTCCGGAAGTGTGTGCTTGTGGGCACCCGGGAACCTGAGGGCTGCAGCATGGCTTGCCCCAAACCCCGACAGAGGGTCCAGCAGGAGCCATAGGTGGCTCACTCCGGGCAATGGTGCCTGCGCAGAGAACAGGGGAGCCACCCAATGCCCCAGGTCAAGAGAACACAAACCAGGGGTGAGGCTGCTGAGCTGGATGAACCCCGGTGGCAAATCCGGTGACACCTCCTCTTTCCCGAGTGAGAACAGGGCAGCCGACCCACCCCTGAAAATGCACAGGCTGACCTCTGTTTGCCATAGGCTGCGATCAGCACACACTGAACCCCGAGACCCCTCGCAGGCCTGTCTGTGACAGCCAGCTTTCCCTGTGACCCCAGGTGGAGTAAGAGGGGCACAGAAATGCAAGGCTGGGGGGTCCATTCTAAAGCGGTGGCCCCCTCCTTCGAAGGGCAGGGCGAGGAGAGCCTCCACCCTCCCGGGAGACCAGAGGACACCTGAAGAGACTCAGGGGTCCACGTGCTGGCTTTGGGGGCCCATCTGATCATCCTCAACAGAGCCAGGCAGACAAGCCTCAACTCCCCACCCATTTTTTGGTGTCTCATTCTGAAATATGCCCAGATCAAAAAGGATCACCTCGTTTTCCAAGGAAGCCCCCAGAGGAAAAGGGGAGCCCAAAACAAACAAGCAGAACCATTCATTGCGGAGGAAAGAGAGGAACGTCTTTAAAAGGCGACCAAAAAGCGTGAATCACGGAGTAAAGGACAGGCCTCGGAGATCAAAAACATGAACGTTAAAGTTTAAAATGCGGGGGTTAGAAAATAAAGTTACTATCCCAGAAAATAGAACTCAAGGATGAAGACACGTGCATTAGGAGAGAAAACCTAAGAAAGTTGGACAGTGGTACCAGCAGGCACACATCTAATTCAGCTGCATTTCAGGAGGAGAAGTGAAAGAGGGAAGGGACTTACCTAAGAAATACTACTGTCGTTATGCAATTCTAGGACACAGGGATAAAGAGAATAGTCTCCCCAAAATTTAAGAGAAACGAAGTCACACGTCAAAGAACTGAAATCAACATGACATCAGACTTCTCATCCTAAAAGTGATTGGATGCTAGGAGGCAGGTTAGATGCAAAATGTTAAAAAACAGGAAGCATTCCTCCCCTCCTCGGAATTTTGAAGACACTGCACCTCCGTCAGAGGACAAGAGTGAAGACTTTCAAGACTTGCAGAGATGTAAAAAATGTAGGTTCCCTTTCTAAGGAAGCTGTTGTGAGGATATACTCCAGCAAAATGAGGGACTAAATGAAAAACTTAGCTCCAGAAAACAGCAGCTTTGACCTAGGTCCAAAGTTGAAGCAGGAAGATGGGGAGCCCCCCGCAAGGGAGGACTTCAGTGGGGAGCAACCAGTATACAGTATAACATAAAGACGTGCAGACAAATGGGAAGGGTGTGTGGTCTGGCGTCAGACTGTCTGGATTTCATTCCTGCGTCTGCCAGTTACTGGGAGCGGACCGTGGGCCAGCTGACTTAGCCTCGGAGCCTGTGCTTCCTGGGCTGTAACAGGAGAAGAACGATGCACACACTCCGTGGCGATGTCGGCCGGTTACGTGAGAAGGTTTACGAGGCACCTGGAACCGTACTTGGCACATTGTAAGTGCTCAAATTTAGCCACCGGTATATGCTGGCTAATAGGGCAAAGGGGAACAAAAGAAATTAGAGACTCCAAGAAAATCCAAGTTCTTCTGAGGAAGAATGAAATTAAAGTGCATGATGGGTTTTTCGGTGAGCAACATCTACATAATTTGGTTACACTGTGCCACCATAAGGTAAATACTAAGTTAAAACAGTGACACGTGGAGTGTGTGGATAGGGTGGATGGGGAACGTGGGGGCAGCGAGAGCTGAATCTTCAGTTCTCTGAACGGGAAGTCAGCAGGTAACATGCAAAATTGATGAGGTTGTAGTCAAACGTCAGGAGGAACAGCTGGCAGACGGGCAGCATGCACGTGCCACTGAGGAAGAGGACAGGCACAGGTTTTGCAGAGGTCAAGGACACGGCATCATGGGGAGGCCAACACAGACGGGTGGCAGCGAAGAGGGTCGTTCTAACAAACTCAAACGGCGGGGCGATTCTCTGAGAGATGGAGGCCATGGGTCCAGGGGAAAGGCAGGCTTTCTGGGCCAGCGGCACACCTGGAATTTACTTCATCTCTTTGCATACTGTTCTCCTCAGCTGCAAAGGGGGCTCCGCACCGCAAGGCCACCTGAGTTATCACAAAGCACAACACCCGGCACTGTGCCTGGCCCTCGCTGATCCGTGAACACAGCAGACGTCTGAACTCACCGCCCCACCAACCCCAACCCGCCCCAGAGTGTCCTCAGTCAGGCCATGCTATCTCGGGAAAGGAAACCAGGTGACCCAGAACCCCGGCAAGGCTCGCAGGGGCCAGGACACAGCAGCCTTGGGGTCAGCCCTGCTCGGCCTTGTCTGCCCACATCATCCCGCAAGCATCGGGAAGGACCCAAGCTGACCATCCCAGGCTGAACCCGGCAACCAAGGCTTCCTGCTGAGCTCCTCCGCCCAAGAGGACCCAGGTCTAGGTTACAACTGTCACCTAGGCTCCCTCAGTCCCGTGACCCTAACAATTATTCCTTGGGCTCCCACTTCAAAGCAGACCGGCCAGAAGCTGCCCTTACCGCAAATATCTGGGTGTAACCTGATGCCCGTTGCTGGCCCCTGGCTCTGGGGCTGTGAAGTGCCGGTGGGGGGCACGGGGGGCACGGAGTCCGCATCCTGCAGCAGTGCGCCCCTGCCAACTCCGTGTTTACTCTGCCTGCAGACGCCTGGCCGCCGAGCCTGGGAATGAGGTGGCTGGCCAGGACGATTTCTCTAGAACTCAGGAGCCCCGATAAGCCCGGCATTCCACTTATCTCTGACGCTGTCCCGGGCCCCAGAGCTGCCCAGAGGCTTCATTTGGTTATCTGCTTTGCTGGGCTGTATCTGCTCCCCGGGGGGCCCACTTCCTGCATCGCTTAGCGAAGTGTCCAATTGGGAAACAAACATGGTGGGGGTTGAGGAGGGAGGGGAGCAGGGAGGGAGGCTGAAGGCAGAGCTGACCTGAGTTCAGACCCCAGAGGCCTGGTGCTGGGGCCCAGAAGACAGGCTGGGAATCCCTGCCAGGCCGCCCCGGGCGTAGAGGGAGGCCTGACCAGCAGCAGAGTGGGCTAACAGCCCACTGGGGCTGCTTGTACCCGACCTGGGAGACTGGTGACTTACCTCCAGGCTGGGAGGGTCCAGCTATTGCCTCTCCAAGTAAAACTGCTCAGGAAACAACAAAGGTATACAGCACCCCCAGAGCGGGGGACATGCTGCAGTTAGGGACAGAGGTGAGATACCAGTTCCAACTCAGCACTTGCCCTCAGGGAGGCTCCCTGGCTGGATCTCCCAGAGGGCCCAGGAGGGGTCAGGCCCTCCACACAACCTGGCACTCAAACTCACGCAGACACACTCTTCACTTTGGGACCCCAAATCACCCAGCCTGGCCCATGGGAAGCAGAAGGGGCTGCAGGTTTTTGATAAGAGCTCGTATTCTGAGTTACTGTGCTCAGACTGTGGAAAGCACTTCAGCTGCGATGTCTGATTTAAACTTCGCAACAACCCTACAGGGTAGATCACTGGTTTCCGCCCCATCTCACAGAAAGGGGTGCATCCATCCACTGAACTTAAGTTGCTCACCCAAGGCCACAGTCAGGAAGCGCTGGGAGCCAGAATTCCAAGCCCAGGTTGAAAACGCACAGCATTCTGCTGATCTGAGACAGAGGGGCCTCAGAGACCCTAAGGATCAACTCCTTCATTTTACAGATGGAGAATCTGAAGTCCAGAGACGGGAAGGGACTTTCTGAAGATCACAGAATAAGTCAATGGCCAAGACAGGAGCAGAGAGCAAAGCTGGTGCCCTCAGAATGGCCAGGGAGCGCCTTGCCCTGCTCTGTGGGCCTGAGACAGGTGCACGTGAGCGCATGTGAGCGGGCCCTGTGGGCTCAGCTCTGATGGCTGTCTGAGGAGGAGGCCAAGAGGCAGGGACCCCCAGATATAGTACTGGTTGCTTTTTCTTTCATAAAAAATGTCTACAACCCAGAAAAGTAATAAAACAGCAGCTCTGGTCCTGCCAGAATGAATCCAGGAACTACACTTGGGAATAAAACCAAAGTCAGGCTGGCCTCTGAAGAAAGCAGAGAGGGGAACGGCGGCTGCGTGGGAACCCGGCCTGGTGTGGGGGAGGGCTCTGCTCACTCTCAGGTGGCCGGTGGGTTTGCTCCCAAGACCTCACTCTCTCCTGTGGTCAATATTCCTACCCCCGGTAGAAGAAGTTTTATTTTCTCAATTCCATTTCCATGCACTTAGGTCAGATGCAATCACCCTGAAAATACCAGAGAATGAAAAAAGCACCCCCAGGAGCTAAACCCAGATTGGCAGCCATTCATTCACCCATCCATCCATTTGTTCATCCAACCATTCGTTCATCTATCCATGCATTCTCTGAGTAAGTCTTCTCAGGAAGTAATAAAAGCACTAACATTTAGGGAGCAGTTTTATGCATCCAGTACTGGCCACATCTTTACATAAAGTACCTTTGCCCTTCAGAACAGTTCTAAGGGGAAGGACTACTACCCTCATTTCCCAGACAAGTAAACTGAGGCTTGAAGTGATGACGCCCCTTTCCAGAGTCAGTGTGAGAACCCAGCTATGTTTGGGGGCAGAAATACAGTTCTATTTGAGGCTGAAACTGGTCACCCAGGTCCATGCCCATCCTTCTGCCAGTTTTCATGGGTCCGGTGCCCCCTGCAAAGCACTTGGACACGGGCTCACGTTGATGCCCACCTGAGGTGGCCAGATGGCAGACGCCGTTGTGGCAGAGAACTGGGGCCTGTGTCCACTATAGCTAGCAGGACCCCTTTCCTCCACTACACATCCCAGCAGGACCCCGAGTCAGTTGGCCTGGTCGATGGGCATCAGAGGGGGCTGCAGGCTTTCAGTATCAGCTCCTTTTCAGAGCCTGCCTGTGCAGACCCCATGGGAAACACTTCAGCTCTAGGTCAGGTTTAAGCCTCGACTGTGCCAACTCCTGGGGACTCAGACCTCTGCCTGGGCCACGGAAAACAGACAGTCTGGGCGGCAGAGGTTCAAACACACCAGAAAAGGGGGAATGTGGAGTCATCACCAGCTGCCAGGCACAGAGGGTGTAGGTGGCATGGGGCAAAACCAAACCATATGCCAGCGTTTCCAGCCCTCTCGTGTCTGATAAAATGAATCCCATCTTCCGCGGTTCCAATTCTCGCCCCTCAGTCTACCCCTACCCTCTGAGAGCCTGGGCTCGAAGTTTTTATGTCAAATCTGAAGAATGAGTAGGTGGGACCTCGGGTCTTGGGGGAGGATGTGGCTGAGCTGGGTAGTGAAGAGCTCCAGCGGGAAAGGAGAGGGGGAGAGAGACGGGGAGGGTCTAGGTTGGGCAGGGGCAGACCTGGCGTAGCCCCCGAGGTGCAAGAGCGGAGGAGGGAAGAGGAGAGGGTTTGCAGAGCTGTCTGCTGCAGGACTGAATGGGCATCAGGAGCCATAAGTGGGAACGGCATCGTGGCTGGGTGTCCATCACCCTGGGGCTTTGCAGAAACCCAGTCACATGGTGTCAACCAATTCAGAGTATGGAGAGAGGAGAAAACACTGGAAAAGCTCTTGGCCAAGAGGGAAGACTTCCTGGAGGCAATGGGGCTTGAGCTGAGCCTGAAGGATGGGTGTGAGTTGGGGAGGCCAAGGCAAGGGCAATTCCAGTGAGTGCACAGTGAGCAAGCTCCACACGGAGCCTGGCTAGATGGGCCTCAGGCTCACGGAGGCCAAGTTGGTTCAGCAGGTGGGACCCTGAAGAGAGTGGACCAGAAAATTCAGGCAGAGATCTGCGGACCCAGGTAGTAGGACACGGGGGCAGCAATCCTACTGTGGATGTCTTTATGTGGGAAGCAGCGTGATGAAATCAGCGTGTCTGAACCGATGATGAAATGACTGCCTGGGGTACGGACGTCAACCGGGAGGGGACCCAGAGCCCCCGCTGGGGTGCTCGGGATGTCCGGCACTCCGGGAGGTGCACACAGGTCTGCTGTGTTCAGTTCAATGGCCCTAAGGTTTGTGCACTGTCCTGCATTGAAGCTGTGCTCAGCCGAGTCCTGTCGGCACGAAAAGAGGAGGCGGTGAGCTTGACAGTGGGTGCAAAGGCACGGGAGGCACAGGATTGTCCTCCACGCAGACGCTAAAATCAGCAAGTGTTTACCAGCTCTGGGGTGCACGCTGTTGCCAAAACACAGGAGCACTAAGGAAATGGAGACATCTGAGAGAATGACTCCTGGAAAAGTTCTTTCACAAGTGCTGACTGCAGTCCAAGGCCCACATTCCGCCACCTCACGGGCCTGCGGCAGAAGCAGGACCCCCACCCTCAACAAGAGCAGGCCAGAGACCCTAAGGATCTGGAATGTTCTTCCCAGACCCACAGGTGAAGACCTCGCCCAAAAGCAGATGGCAGAACAGTGAGTACATACAACAGAATCCCATTTTTGTATAAAATACACATAGAAGTCAGGGTGGCTAATTCTGCACCAGAAAACTGCACGTGATCTTTACTTCCTATGTTTTGTTTAGGTAATTCTGTTTTTTTAAATGTGTATTATTTGTATTATTACACATCTGTTATTCTGTAACAGTCACCTACCCTCCGGACTTGCAGGAGTTACTCCAGACAGGCAACATGCACACGAGGGGCTGAGCGAACCGGGGGCAGAGCAACAGGCCCCTTCAGGACCGTGGCGCCCAGAAACAACACCTAACCACCTCCTCGGGGGGGTCTCAAAGCAACTGCTGACTCAGCCTTAAAAGTACACAACACAGGCACAAGCTTGGGGCTCCACAGCGACAGCAAACCCCAGTGGGGGCGGAGAATGACACCCCTCTTTGGACTTTGTTTTTAAAAGAGATTTTTGCCCCCTTCCACCTTGAAAACCCACCAAACTCCATGCGCAACTCAAACAGCATGGTGGAGTTAACTGGGGGATTTATAGAGCCAAGTCGGCGAGTATGTGGGAACGACCCCCAACCCCGGCATTCTCTAGTGACTTAAGCACCTGAATGATTAACCACAGAAGTTTGAAAACAGTTCTGAAGACTGAATTACACATGCAATTCCCCCAACCCTACACAAAACCCAAGGCAAAACCATACACCAAAAAGTGTTGTCACTACTGCTTGGTTTTGACCAGACTCTAAATACTACCCAGAGGGTCTACATGCCCCTCATCCACCTGCTGAACACACACACAGAGACATTTGTCATGTGCACTTACATACCACCTTCCATCCATGGATCCCAGTGGTCTGTCGGAAATCATTTCACAAGCCCCCAGTGAGATGTGTAAACATCGTGGCCTCCATCTCACACACAGAGCAACTTAAACATGGGGGCGGGTGGCTTGGTGGCTTGTCAACAGTTATAAGCCAAGACAGAAATCCATGCAAGCCGCCCTCTGCTCTTCCTTCCTCCCTTTCTCCACGGGCCGTCCCGTTGAGCCTTCTCTTGGCCCTGGTTTTAAATCCTGCCTGCAAACCATTGTTTCCCTGGTGATGGAGGTGGCATTCTATTTCCTGCCCTGAAGCTGGCCTGGGGCCCTGGCTACACCGCATTTAGCCACAAGTGCATCAGCTCTGCGTGAGTGGGGACAACTTGGCTGCTTGGAAACCCTAAGTGGCGTGTGTCAGCTGGCCCGGGCCGCCAAGAGCCACTCCAGGCCAGGCTGCAAACGCCTCCATCACTAGCCCACAGCGACCCAAAAGGAAGGCGATGACGTCCGTGGGAGCTGGGTGAACAAACGGGAGCAGTTCAAAGGCAAACTCGCTGGCCACTCCAGTTCAGCCACGGAGAGAAACAATCCTCACCGTCCACTGTTTCCCAGGAAGTTCCTGCTGTTAATAACGCGGAGTGTATCCTTGACTATCGCTTGTAGACTACTGCTGCTAACGGATTCCACGTCTGTGCGTGTCTGCCTGGCTATCGGGCTGTCCGCCTTCTGAATTTAGGTAGGATCGACTTTTTCACATGTTGCTCTGTGAACTTTAACTTGGCCACAGGCCTGGGATAACTTTTCATTGCAGTAGATATAGAGCTATCATTCTATCCCCTACTGGTTGACATTTTAGTTTGCAGTTTTTCTTTTTCTAAAAAGGTAAAAATCTACTATTGTTTGATTGACCGTGAGCAGGCATTCCACCCAGATTGAGAAATCCTGGTCATATCTGTAAAGAATCTCAGGGGACTCAACTTAGAAACCTAACTGGATAAAATACAGCAAGTCAAATATTAGAAAAGTCAACTGCCCTATACAGTCTACATGTTTTTGTATTTGCATTTTTATAAGGAGCATGTTTTTATATATTACTGGTATTCTTTTTTAAATTTATTTCTTAGAGAAAGAGGAAGGGGGGAAAAGAGAGAGAGAGAAAGAGAGAAAAAAGATCAATGTGAAAAACACCCATCGGAGGCCTCCCATGCACACCCTGACTGGGATCGAACCCACAAGCTTTGGGTATACAGGGCAACGCTCCAACCAACCGAGCCACCCGGCCAGGGCTGTGTACTCTTTTTTGGTTTTTTTTTTAAAGGAGAGGGTTACTTGCATACTTTTTAAGCCATTAAAAAAATGTTATTTCAACAGAAATACTACATTAATTTACAGTTCTTCTGCAAGAAATGCTACTTGTGGGATAACGATCAGTAAACGGGAACTGTCCTTTAACCTTTGTTAATGGAACAGACACACTCTCTCTGCTTTAATGCTCTCTGTCAGCGGGAGTCCACAAAGGAAAGAAGCAATGTCACGTAGGGTGAAAGAGCTGACACTTCTCTGGAAGCCAGGAGGTTGATGGGAGAGTTAACAGACAAAGGGTATCTCTGAGAGAGTAGGGCAAGGCGTGAGGGCTGCAGAGGGGGGGCTGTCACTCAGGCCAAGGGAACCCAGGCAGATGGTGGCTCAACTGTCCACCTGCTTTGCCCCCCCTCACACTTAACCACCCCCCACCTTCACACAGACCCAGCAAGTACAGGCAGCTGGCATTTACCGTCAAGTGAAGATAAACAAGTCCCTGACAGCTCTTCTCTAAGGACATTAAACCGTCCATATTGGAGGATCACACGTTTTTTAGCCATCACCTTGATGTCTCACAGGCAAGTGGTCACTCTGGCACTCGGGCCTCAGCCTAAGAACACGCTCCAACTCACCACCCCCATGTGCACAGCACCCAGGTAGCACTGTCACTGGGGAGATGCCACCTGGGCTCCCTGGACCTTTCTTAAATGAGGCCCGAGCAAAGATCAAGGTATCCGCAGATCCAGCAGCCTGAGAAAGATCAAAATGTACAGATGTAAAAAAAAAAAAATCTAGGAGACAAAGATAATCAGAGAATAGAAGAAAACTTGGCTCCAAAAGATTTTTAAAAGATTTTTAAAAACCAGAACAGGTTGATTTGGGGGAAGAAAAAAAAATCAGAGACCAGAGAAGCAATTAGATTTAAAATAGGGTAACTGAAACAAAATGTTCAAAAGATGAATCATAAGATAAAGAAAATCTACCAGAGCACAGGGTAAACAGAGAGAAAATGTGAAAGAACAGATAAAATCCCAAAATCCAGTGTTCCCCACCTGGAGGCCCAGCAGAGAAAAAGGGCAGGGAGGGGAGGGGAGACGAACTCAGCCACTCCCCGGTCTCCTTGTCGCTCTCCGCCCAGAGGAGCTCTGATGGGAGCCCCTGGCCTTCCCATCCCAACACTGGAGGGCGGTTTACTCAGGAAGGGGAGTTGGGGGACAGAAAATGACAAATGACTACCCCCTTGTTGATGTTACCTGGTGGCACCAAGGAAGCCAGGACCACAGAGCCTGTTTCACTTGCTTACTAGGGACAACCCATTTGATCACTGCGGGAAGCGAGACGGGAGAGACGCTGACATCAGGGCAGGAGGGAGAGAGCCCGAGGCTCCGCAGGAAGGACCTGCCTCCAGGCCAACGTCAGTCCACCCTCCCTGCTCACACTTGCACCCAGCTCCCCAGCCCCCTTCTCTGCCTTTCCCAGACCCCCTGGCAGTCCACAGCGCACTCCCAGCATCCCTATTTGTACCACGGGTTCTGGTCACGACCGACTGACCCCAGAGGAGATTTCTGGTCAGTCTGAAATGACTGGGTTCCCAGCCTGGAGAAATGGAAATTGGTCTGCTGGGAGGGAGCACAGAAAGTCTTCAGGCTTCAAGCTAGAGAGAAGGGTCATGGACACCCAAAACTGAAAGAGGTAGGGTTTAAAGAGCCACAAAAGAGGAAGTGTAAGACAAAAGGTTCAAAAGGATGTTTTTTAACAAGGAAGAACTATGAAACAGGCAAAGGTAGACTCATGGGCAACTGTGTCAAACTTCAAGCAGTTTTAGGGAAGCGAGGCTTGGAGTTGAAAGATGAGGACTTGCTAAAAATGCTCAGGAAAGGATGAATTACCATGCGTGACCCACACAACAAAAGTGCACTACACACCAAAACACCTGCATGAGTTTTCTAATTAGAACAGATGTAAAATATGGAGACTATGTGTGGGAATAAAGCTTAAAACTGTGATGCACTGGCTGGTGTGGCTCAGTGGCCTGCAAACCAAAGGGTCGCCGGTTGAATTCCCAGTCAGGGCACAGGCCTGGGTTGTGGGCCAGGTCCCCAGTAGGGGGGTACTCGAGGGGCAACCATGCATTGATGTTTCTCTCCCTTTCTCCCTCTATTCCCTACTCTAAAAATATTTTTTAAATACATATTTTTTAAGAAGTGTGGGATCATGGCAGAAGGAACAAAAGTTGGATCAGGCTGAATATACTGATATGGGCTCACTACGCCAAGATTCAGAGCTCAATTTTTAAAGCCAGGGGATAGGAAGGGACCTAACAGTTTGGCCACTCAGCTGACCCACGGACTCAGTTTCGGACCACACTCAATGGAGCTGAAGCCTGCTGCGGTCTGCAATAAAGAGCCAGCTCGGTGCGCTGAAGGGCAGGCTTCGAAAGGTTTAGGGATATTGTTTTATTCTCTCTCTCACCCCCTTATCACCTCTAACATAAGATGTATTCATCACAGCTAACTTTCAGTCACAGAATTTAAGTTGCAGGGTCAAAGACAAGGAGGATGGCCTGTGCCCCGGCGGGCCCAGGCCAGCATGCTCTCGGCAGGATAGAGAGCTGTAGCAGGCAGGGGAGGCGTGCCTTTGAGACCAAGGAGAGCTCAAGAAGGAGGGCAGCAAGACAAGGGGTAGACTGTGCTCTGTGTGGCACTTACTAGGCTATAGTCCCTAGTGTGAACTACTGATCCAGGAATTGTTATGATGTGTTGCAGACAGGACAGTCTATAACCAGGCTTCGGGTCTCAGCTCTGACACACGAAGAGTTTGGAAGCCCTCACTCCCATCCTTACAGGAAAAAAGCTAGAGAAACTGAAAATCAATGGCTCTCTGGGTCCTATCAAAGATGTGAGGCTGTGGGGTAAAGTGCCACCCTGAAACCTGGAGACGTGCAAATCCAGAGTGTCACCCGGAAATCTCTGCTTACCTGGAGCAGAAGCCTCTGGGCCACACACAGGCGGGAACGCTTCCACGGTGCTCCTGACAGACGCCGGGTGCTGTCTGGACTATTGTGAGAGTAGGAGGCTCCTGGGGCTGCAGGTTTAGCGGGCAGAGGCGCACCCTTCCTGGGCACTCCCAGAATCCTACCAGCTTTTCATGGTTAAAAACCAAGCACAAAATCCCCTCCCAGCTCTGGCACAGAGAAGACAGAAATAACCATCTTGAAATACACCCAGATCTTTTTCCAAGAACAAGGGCCTATTCCCCACAGGAAAAGCCTTTTCCAGAGCCTTACTCACCTAGAGGGAAAGAAATTGGTTAAATAAGTTACATCACAAATAGGGGAAGCTAATTTCCCCCTCTGCCAAAGAACTTTTTAAATAAGCCAGTGGCTTAACATTATGAGCATCTGAAATAAATTATTTTTCTACACGGTAAGCTCCAACATAGTCACCAACTACTCCCTTATCCAACGATTTCCATGTAACTCTCCGCTATGGGTCTTCGGCTTTAAAGGGATAGACTCTTGACGTCAATGTTCTTTGAAGAGATGCCTATTCAATAAGCTGTTCTTGCTTTCTCTGAGGACATACATTTGCTCACAGCATTTTTAGATATTAACCATTTTTGTGACTTTTTTCTCAAAATGAAATAGTTTTCTTATATTACGTTTCAAAGATAAAATCGCATTGGTATTCTTACTAGGGCTTTAAAATACACACAAGAAGCTCTGGCTGGGTGGCTCAGCTGGTTGGAGCATCATCCTGTGCACCAAAAGGTTGTGGGTTTGATGCCCAGTCAGGGCATGCATCTAGGCTGCAGGTTCAATTCCTGGTCGGGTCGTGCGCAAGAGGCATCCAATTGATGTTTCTCACATCGATGTTTCTCTTTCTCTCTCTCTCTTCCTGTCTCTCTAAAATCAATAAACACATCCTCAAGTAAGGATCTGAAAAAATGTTAAAAATAAGCAAAAAATTTAAAGCTTTCAAGTTTTTCTTTAAATGACAATCTCATACAGGATACTACAATGTACACTAAATGTTATAAAGTATGCTACTGAATGAAAAAATTTTTAATATTTTAAATAAATAAAATGCATGCAAGAAAACTGCACTACAAATGCAGGTAAACATGGAGATTGATGGAACAAGAATGCTTAGGAAAAATTCTACATCTTACCTAGAATACCTCTTAAGCTCCCTCTGCTGGCTACCACTTAAATAAAGTAGGAGAAAACGTAACTCGTAACTCTCATTCTTCCTCGTTCTTCCGGGAGGTGCTGGGAGATGCGGGACCAAACTGACAATGCCATGGTGACAACCGGAAGGGCAATTCTCTTAAGTGGAGTCTGATGACCGACTACCTGCCCTAATTAGGCTTTAGGACGTCCTTGATTTGGCCATGGGTGGCAGGTTTAAAATAAGGAAAGTTCTTGTCAAGTCTGAATAATGCTAATCATTAAATAGATATGCAAAACTACAAAAGCCTTTAATATAAAATAAAGCAACTATAAACAGTTGTCATTTAACACTAGAAAAATTAAGAGTTTAAATGTTTCACAAATTTTGCTAAAACAAAAAGTTTGTAACACACTATTTAATCTATTAGTTTCAATATTAAGTTTTATTTTTTTTCATCCAGAGTAAGGTTAACAATTTAAATAATTATCAGGATGTATAAATGAACATCCATTCAGATAAAACATTACTGCTTAAAAGTGGCTAAGAAATATTTTGCAGGTAATAAATATATTTAATGTCTAGGTTAACAGGCACCATCTTGAGAGCAGAAAAGTGTTTTTTATAACCAATAAATAAATTACATTCAAGAAAACAAGGTGTTTATATATGAAGTATCATATATCCTTAAATGTTTTACTTAATATAGCACCCAAACTTCCAAACTGTCTAGAAAGTATCTCCCAAAATATAACTCATACCTTAAGCCATAAAAATAAAGGCCAAGAAAAAAATCAATTTAAGACAAAATTTACAATTTATATTAATTCCCCATTCAATAAAATATCAATTGCCAATTTGTTAAAAGTAAATGAACTGTATATATGCAATCCATTAGTGCTGAAAATCTGAAATATATATTTTTAAAAGTCATTCTTTCTCAAAGTACTTAAAATATTGCATCTCTGGTGGCAAACCTGAAAATTATCAAGCATTTTATTTCCCTAGTTTTCATACTTCTGCTCCCATCCCTACCCCTTTAACCTTTAACAGTCATCCAGCTGTGTTTCTCTTTTTTCTTTTTCTTTTTTGGAAATACACTTACTTATATCCCAAACACAAAACACTGACAAGACTCCTTGGGAACCAAGGAACTCCCAGACAGTCCAAGCCTACAGCTTTGCTCCCAAAGGGTGGCCCAGGCTCAGCGACGGGCCCATGACTGGCCCTCAATGATGCCAGCAGAAGGCTCCTGAGAGTCCACAGCTGTCTGAGAATTTGCTGATGCAATCCTGAAGAAAGTTCCAACATATTCTGCAGACAAATATCAGAGAATAAGTCTTTGATTGATAATTTTCCTATTTATTTCTGCCAAGGCGACTGAAAACACGAAAGCCTTTTCATCAGAGAGGTTAGCATAGATGTCAATTTCCTTTTCCTGTTTTTCTGTTAAAAGAAAAAGGGAAAGCTTAATATAAAGGCAGCAGGTGCAGTATTTGTCTAAAAATTTAAAGCTTTCAAATTTCTTTAAATGACAATCTTATACAGGATACTACAATGTACACTAAATGTTATAAAGTATTATGCTACTGAACTAAACATTTTTAAATGTAACAAAGGAGTTATTGAAATGTCATGAACTACATTCTACATTCTAAAGACTAAATGAAGACTATATATATTTCTATATACCATCTACTTTCTACATCATTTCTGTAAGAATCTCAAATATTTCTTTCTCTTCACTAATATGAATCAATCAAAATGTCTCAATCAAAATGGATTTTCTCACCCTAAAGATAGTCCCTCCTGAACGTCAATGGTGCCTTTATGACTCTATTAACTTCTTCACCTCAGCCTTGCTACCAAAAATAAGAATAACCAACATTTATTTCTATTTTTTCCCTCCTGATTCCAAATGCAGTCCAAGTTCATGGTAGAAAAATTTTTAAATACAGACAAAACAAAAATCGCCTATCTCATAAACCAACTAAAATCACAATTAACATCTTTGTGTACATTCTTCCAAATTTTTTTCAGGTTCTACCATGATTTCTACTTTTGCCTGTTTTTGTTGTTGTTGTTGTTTTGCTTTTTAATCCTAGTTAAACATGCATATACCTTATGGTCAAATCATTTTCACAAAGCTAGTTACCAAAAACAGAAGTCCTCCCCCATGAATACTTCCCCCTCTCTCAGGATGTAACCACATTTTTTTCCACTTGTTTGTTTTTACCTCTCTGTCTCTAAGCAACATTTGTACATGATGCTACTTCTTGGTATTTTGGTTTTAGGCATTATTAATTGACGTTCCACAGTGGAAATTAGAATTTTATTGTTTTCCATCTCGTCCCCACCACACACTTCTCTTGCATCTTCCCACTATATTTATGTCACAATTATGGTAATATTACTATTCAATGTTTACATGATTCTAACTATGTAAATGATTTCACTTTTTGTACACATTGTCTTCCCTGAAAAGAATCTCTTTTTACATCCACTTAATTTTCATTATTAATTGCAACTCTCTACTAGTTGTACAAAACTTTCAGAATGTTTATACATATGAGGCATTATATCAATTTTATCTTCTTGAAAAAATATCTCCAAATCTTCTGATCTGCTCCAATCTGAAATGGCTGCTTTCTAGGACTACTGCACAATATCTGGAGATGTCTCTTCAGTATCATGCTGGAGATTCTCTTCATCTCTCTCTCGAGTTGGACCCTGTGTCCCAGATCCCAGGATGCTTGCCTGTTTTACTTCTTCATTTTGATGGTATGTATCCTACGGTAGCTTTCTGAGAAAGAGAGTATAGGTAGCAACTTTTTAAGACCCTGGATGTTGGAATATGTCTTTAGTCTACCTTCACACTAATGCACAGTATGGTTGACGAAAAGACTCATAGATTTCTTCTCAGTATTGGGAAGGTAAAAAACTGTCTTCCATCAACTGGTGTGACTGTTAAAAAAACCCAATACCCTTTTTAATAGTTTTTTTAAAAAACTTGCTAAATTTACAGTGAAATACGTAGACCTCAAGTGTATAATTGCAGGAGTTCTGACAAATGTACGTCCATGCGACCCACACCACAATCAAGGTAGTGAAAATTCCTCAGGCTCCTTTCCTGTCAGCCCCTCTTGTCCCCAACCTCACCAGCAAGGTTGTGTTGATCCCATTACCACACGTTCTTGCTGCTTGCTCCTGGGCTTCACATAAAGGCATCGTATAAGATGTGTTCTGCTGCGTCTGGTTTCTTTTGTTTCACACGTTCTTGAAATTCATCGATGCTGTTCATAGGAGTAGTTTGTTCCACTGCATTAATTCTAATGTCATATTGATTCTGTCTTTTTTTCTCTGAACACTTGAACGATTTCCTTTTAACCAAACAGATATGATTTATGATAATGCACTTTGGTGGAATCTCTACTTTTAACCATCCACTCGGAATGTGGTGGGCCAATTCAATATGGAAGCTCAAAGTTCTCCAGGTTTGGGAAAATTTAAATTATTTTACTGACGACGTCCTTCTCCTCCATCTTCTATGCTCTTTGTCTGCAATGTCAATTATTTATAGATGTTGACCTCAAACTGGTCCTCTGAATTTCTTACCTTTCCCATTCTATTTTTTATTTTTTACCTTTTTTTCTATTTCTCTACATTTTGGTACATTTCTTCAATTCTGTCTACAAGACATTATGGTTCTTTTATTTCTGTAAATCATGTAACTACATTTATTTTTGAGAGTCACGTTTTAAAGTTAATTTTCCAAGTACTTTTGACATCTGCAACTTCCTTTTAAATATCATTTTGTTCTTGTTTCATAACTATATCTTCTCTAAGAATATTTATTAGAGTCTTAATTTTTTCTTCTCCACACAAAAACTTGTTTTAATTAAAGTTTTTTTCTTCTCTGTTGGTTTGGTCTTAGCCTTCCATACTAGATGCTTCCTTCCATGTATCTGGGTAGTTCTCGGTAATTATGCTCATACGTAAGTGGAACCTGAAAAGCTAATTAGCTCCTGCACGTGTGGAAACTGACTGTGGTCAGTACTTTAGGATGATCTGACTGGGCCATTTCTTTGTGCAATTCTTAATGAAAGTATCTTCATTTTAGGTCTTTACACTTGGGCTCTCCAGAGTCCCTAGAGAAGACACTTCTAATCTCTTACCTGGAAGATATAAAGTTGACCTGGAGAACGCAGTATTTACCACCTCCAATTTTCACCTAATCTTCCCAATCTTAATACAGCACCCCTGCCCTCAATGAAGCCTGGGGTTCCCTAGGCTGTTTTTTGTCTTACCTTTTTCAAAGGATAAATGTAGAGAGAGGGGAGGATGAGATAATCAGCCTTAACAGGATATTTTTAACAAGAGTCTTTCAAACAATATTGTTCTCAGGTCCACTTTCAGCACCACACTTCCAGAAATAACTGATGCACAAACTCCCCATCTTAAGGTAGCCGCACATTAAAGATCAGTTTCTTTCTTAGCTTTCTTTCCCCGAAGAAGCTTACAATATAGGTTTCATGGGATTGCTAAAACAGTTATCATTTTCCATAATTTTACTGCTTCTCCCATTCCTGGTACTTATGAATGTTGCCACTTTTGAAAATATCCTTTTACTTGGATTTAGGAAGTGTGAAGAGCTAAATGTGTTTATTCAATTCATTGTCTTTAACTTGAAAGTCTACATGAATTCTATGTTCGTTAATAAGAAATTCAGAATTGCCCAAAATATTTTAGTAAAAAATGTCACTACATTACTAACACCCAGAGTAATCATACTCTCCACATATAAAGTGAAAACTTATCTTAAACCAACCAAAAATTGTTAACTTAATGAGAATTTTTTATGATTTTATAAAGACATGTTACCTAGATGCCTAACAAGCTTTCATTTTCTATTCTTTATTCTTCCTATTCTTTTTCAAAATATAAAAAACAAGAAAGTCAATTTGAAATGTGATTTTAGACACACCATCACGTAGTCCTTATTAAAATAATGATAAACCTTGTTTCAAATATTTCAAGTGCCCTATGTGCAGGGAGTCAATAAAAACCAAATTAAACTAAATAGCTATGTAACACTAAGAAGAATATCAAAGAGGTCTATTCTAAAATATGTGTATACCTCAAAGCCATATTTCCTCTCTATATTATATTTTGAGAATTTAGTCTGCCTCAAGGGTTAGCAAAAATATCGCCTGGGGGCCAAATCTGGCTGGCCACCTGTTTTTATAAAGTCTAACTGGCACAAAGCCATGCCCATTCATTTACATATTGGCTATGGACTCTTTCCAACTACAATGACAGAGCAGAGTAGCTGTGACAGACTGGACTTCCCACAAAGCCTAAAATATTTATCTGGCTCGTTATATAAAAAGCTTGCTGACCATTCCCCACCTCCACCCAGTCTATATTAAAAGATTTGTTTATTCTACAAAATTTGCTTTGACCACTTTCCTCTTTGTATTAAAACCAAATAAATTAAAACATATTTTACTCTAGAAATAACTTTCTTAAAAGTTTTTTATAGTAAACTGAAATATTTGACAAAAATTATAGCCAAACAAAGGCTTCTTCCTTCAAGGGAACATGACACAGAGGCTCAGCTCTGCACAGAGAGCCCTAGCACCACACAGGCTTCGCTCCTGCCAGGGGCGCTCCTGCTCCCTTCTCTGGGTGGCATTCCCTTTACTTCAACTGAAAAGAATGTTCTGTTTTCTGGGCCAAGCACTACTTTCCTCTCCTTTTTCTGTTGACTTTTCATTACCTAGGGTCCCTTCTGAAAGTCTTTAGTATAGATTTTCTGAACATCCCACTGTTAAGTCAACACATTCAAACTGCGAAAATAACTCAAACTCTCTGGAAGAGCAGCATAACAGAAGGAAAAGCAAAAAAATGACCCAAGGAATTAATGAATATTTAAGTACGGTCTTCATAGAATACAGTCAAACACAATATAAGCCATGCGCCTTTAGTCATATAATATTAAATCTTTAATAAAAATTAAAAACAGCTCTATCAGTGAAGTCTTTTTCCCTAACAGCAGTAAGTTTATTCAGATAAAAGCAGAGGACAGTGGTAAACAGGTAAAAAAATTCTAGATGTCTATAAAAAGAGAAGTTTACACTTCTGCTTGAATACTTGACTACCTAAGAATTAATACCTGAAAAAGCAGTGCATAACTCACGAATAATGTAAGAAATTATAAAAGCATGTCACTGAGGAGGAAATTATTCTGATAGAGGCTGTTAAAGCATTGCAAAGAGCAACCATCCCTTTTTTCCATTAACTACTAGCCTGAAAGCCTCAATTTAAAAAAGATCTTTATGGGCATATGGGGATTCACTACACCAGTCCCTCTACTCTTGTACAATCTTTGACATTCTCCATGATAAAAAGTTTTGTTAAAAAGATATATAAATCTCTCATAGTGCCCCATGCCAGAGCAAACTGTGGTTTTCAACCATTGCCTGGCTTCTCCCCACAGACTGCATGCACTGAAGTGGTTACACAGTGGGGAAAAAATAAAATAACAAAAGATATATAAATCAGAGAAAAAGAGAAACTCAAGTTTTAGTTAATAATTAAAAACAGCCCTGGCTGGTGCGGCTCAGTGGATTGAGTGCCAGCCTGAGAACCAAAGGGTCACTGGTTTAATTCTCAGTCAGGGCACATGCCTGGGTTGCGGGCCAGGTGCCCCAGTAGGGGGCGCTCAAGAGGCAACCATACATTGATGTTTGTCTCCCTTTCTCCCTCCCTTCCCCTCTGTAAAATAAATAAATAAAATATTTTTAAAAAATAATTAAAAATAAGTCAAGTGGTTGGGAGCATCATCCCAATGTGCCAGGGTTGCGGTTCCATCCCGAGTCTGGGCACATTCAAGAATCAACCAATGAATGCATAAATAAGTGAGGCAACAATCAATGTTTCTCTCTCTCAAATCAATATTTTTAAAAAAATTTTAAAAACAAGTTACTGGTAGATACTAAAAAGGGAGAACTGTAAGGAGAAAAATGAATATGTTTGGGGCCAAGAAAAATTCACTTGACTATCCAAAAAGCTGCCTCAAAGTAGGGAACACACAATGAACAATTAAAAATTCATACTGGCCCTGACTGGTGTGGCTCAGTTGGTTGGGTGCTGTTCCATGTGAGAGGTCTCAGGTTCGATTCCATGTTAGGGCACATGTCTGGGTTTCGGGTTCATTCTCCAGTTGGGGCGCATACTGGAGGCAACCAGTCGATGTTTCTCTCTAACATCGATGTTTCTCCCCCACTTCTTCTCCCTCCCTTCCCCTCTAAATATGATCTTTTTAAAAAATTCATATTGAAGAACACTTTTATAGTAAGGTGAATATTACCTAATTTAAGCCTTTAGTTTTCCAATAATAATTAAACGTTTTTTTTTTTAAACAGTCATCTACCTTAGAGGAAATGCTTTCAAACTAAAATATGAGTGGTCATTTTAAGTCCAGGAGTTCAATGCCTGCCAAACACTTTCTTCACTACTATCTAATTAAGATCTTAGAAAAATGTAATCGGAGAAAAACTGCTTGGATTTATGCATACCTCTTTCTTCCTCATGTTTTTTGGCAGATGCACTTTTAGGTCTTCCTCTTCCTCGTCTGATATGATCTGAATGGCTGTTACTTCGAGACCTCTTTCTGTTTTCTAAATCCTTATTTCCTGTAGAATTTATCTTCTCTCTCCTAACTCTCTCTGTGCGCCTCCTCTTGGCCTCATGCTTGTTTTCTGTATGGATGAATAAAAGTGATATATTTTAGGGCTTAGCAAGAACTGTTTGCCTAAGTCTCGCTGCCTCCCTTTTTTTTCTCTAAAAGCACTAGTGTTTGTTGCCTGGCAAATTTTGTTAAACTACTGTACAACCGTGACATCTATGCGTCTCACATCCATACAGGAAAAAAAACCTCAACAGAATGCAGATGATCCACGCTCACATATGAGGCACAAGGAGCCTTGTAACAGGACACATTTCTTTACCCGGCACCTTTGATTTCAGCCCCTACAAGTCTGCACGGTTCCACAGCAATCTGTCTGCCTTTTTCTCTCTGCTTCCAAGTTAAAAATGGTTAAGTAGTAGAAAAGGAAAAAAAATCCATTCTTCTTTACCACTACCTGAATTATAGTCTGAAATATGTCAAATATTCAGAAGCAAAACTGACCTTAACCATAATGTAGTAAGGTTATCAATAGAAAGCAAACCGAAAGCATCCACAGAAAATATAAAAACACTAGAAAAGTAAGTAGCTTTCCCTTTAGCCACAGATGAGGTCATTTCTGACATTTTAAGAACATGCTGATCCCTAAATGGAAAAGCAACAGAGGAACTTTACTTAATATGGTGATGTAATTAATGCAAAAAAACCTACCCTCTCCAAACAAATCAAAATGGTGGATACAATGGGCAAAATTTTTTTTAAAACAAAAACTTGCTTTAATATGTATCTGAACTCAAAAGTAAAAAATGAGTTTTCCCAAATTCTTCAAATCACAGTGGAAAAGAGGCAAAACATTAAGAAAGAAAATTCACGTCCCCAAAAGTAAAGGGAATAATTTAAAAGGCTGTACATAAGTATGCTTCTTAGGCAACTGTAAAATCTTCTAAGTTTTTAAAATAAAATAGTAATAGTTATTTTCAAATACCATATCCTTGAAGAATGAGTTAATTCTAAGTATCAGATTAGGCACGTACCATATGATGCAGAACATTTAATTATTCCAGGCTGCAAGAAAGTTATCAAAGACAACCAGGGTCTTGTTGGAAGACAGAAGGGTTAACTTAAAGAGGTTCCTATTGACCATTACAGGACAATATGAACACCAACAAAAAACAATAACTATAATAAATTAAAGTATATCAAATAAATATACTTAAACCACATGACAATAAATACATAAACAAAAGCAAAAAACTACTTCGCCACTATAGGAAGATGCTAAAGAACCAACTCGCTAATGGAGAAAGAATAAAGCATTTATCCTGCCTTTTCCATTTACTAACCACTTGATGAATAACCAAAGAACAGTTAGAAGTTTCTCGTTTTAGAATTACTGCAGCTAAAAATGAAGAAGAAATGATAAAATCAGAGTATCACCATTGTAAACATGCAATGAACTAAAATATCTAAGTGCTCAATATCATATACAAAGTACTATATACAAAAACTAACTCAATTAATTGCAGACCTAAATCTAACAGCTAAAACTATATTTAATACTTAGAAAAAAAGGGAAAAGCTTCACAACCTTGGATTTGGCAATAATTTTTTGGATACAACACCAAAAGTACAGGCAATGAAAGAAAAAAATAGACAACTTAGACTGTATCAAAATTTAAAACTTTTGTGCATCAAATAACACCATCAGAAGAATAAAAAGGCAAATCAGGAATGGGACAAAGTATCTGTAAATATGGATGAGTGGTTAATATCCCGAATAAAAAGAATTATTACAACTCAACAACAAAAACCAACCCAATTCAAAAATGGGCAAAGAACTTGAACAGACATTTCTTCAAAGAAGGCATACAAATGGCCAATAAACATAAAAAAAAAAGATGTTCAACATCACTAATCATCAGGGAAACACAAATCAAAATCACAAGATTTCACTTCATACCCCTTAGAATGGCTATTATCAAAAGCACATAAAATAACAAGTGCAGTGAGGATGTGGAGAAATCGGAACTTTCATGCACTGCTGGCGGTAATGTAAAATAGTGCAGCCACTGGGCAAATAGGGCAGCTTCTCAGAAAATTATCGAGAATTACCATATGATACAGAAATTCCATTTCTGGGTATACAATCACAAAAAATGAAAACAGGGAATCTAACAGGTATTTTACACCCAATTTCATAGCAGCATTCATTATTCACAAAGCCAAAGGCAGAAGGAACTCCAGTGTCCCATTGATGTATGAATAAGCAAAATAATATTCAGAAAGAAGATTCTGACACATGCTACAACATGAACTTTTAAAACTTTAGGCTAACTAAAAAAAGCCAGGCACAAAAGGACAAATATTGTATGATTCCACTTACAGGAGGGAGCTGCAGTAGTAAAATTCATAGGCACAAAAAGGAGAGTGGTTGCCTGGGGTCGGGGGGAAGAGGAATGAGGGGCTGCCGTGTAATGGGAACAGGGTTTGTTTGGGAGATGGAAGGAGCTCTGGAGGTGGTGATGACTGAGCACACAGTAGGAATGCACTTAACACCACCGAACTGTGCACTTAAAATGATTAAATTACTAACTTTTGTTATGTAAATTTTACCACAATAAAATATATGAAACAGTAAGATTTGATGAAAAAGAAATTAGAAAACAAGATGAACTGCTAAAAACTGAAGTGCAAAAGACATACCAAACAAGGGACAATGTCTGCAGACAGAATTATAAATCTAGGAAGGGAAATCAGTGAAATTTCCTAGGACAAAGCAGAAAGACAAGAAGAGAGAATATTTGACAGTAAGTGAAGAGAAATGAGAGAACAGTCCAAGAAATCCACCACTACTCATCTCTGACAACACTGCTAATTATCTCCCCAACATCCACCCTCCTCCCCTCTTCATTAAGAACAGAGTCCTGTTCTGTTCAAAAGCGCAACGTGCCCCGCTAACATACATACATTCCAAAGAAAAGAAAATGAAAATGAAAATAAAACATACATACACATTCCAAGACTCCTGCAGCTAAAGTGGCCATGGAATTTAGTTCTGGCCATTGACATGTAAGTGGGACTGAGTAAAGTTTCCAGAAAGATTTTTTTTAAGGGGATAAGAATGGCTGTCCTTCCCCCTTCTTCCTGCTTGGGGTACTCATGGGAAGCCTTAAAGGGACCAGAGCCACCACACGGTGGGATGAATGCACATCTCAGGATGGAGGGAAGGGAAGAGCCTAGGACCTTGATGCGATCACTGAGCTCCAGTCATGGAGTGCCAGCCTCCCCTCTCGTCACTGACTGGGAACGGCAAACCAGCTGCCCAGGTCAGTGTCAGTTTTGTTCTGGACAGAGATCCTCCTATATCGTCTGGTAAGTATGTCAGAAAGAGAAGAAAGGAGAATGGAGAAAATAAATAATAGGTAAAAACTGCCCTAAGCTGACCCTCAAGCCTTCAATCGGAAGGACAGAATGCCACCAGAGAATGAGAACATTTAAGTGCGAGTGCAAAGCAAAGGCATTCTCTACGCGCGAGATGGGAAATGTACACCATATGTGTGTCTTGAACATTTTTCCAGGTCTGAAACAATTTCTGCAAAATTTGTTCCAGAAATAAAAACACATGGGTTAAAAAAATGGTATCTAAGAACAAGTGGGATTATGCCTGGAGGACAATGGAAAGAAATGTGAGTATTACTGACAGCTGCGCCGCAGTCCTGAAATCAATCTTCATTAGAAGCCAAGGGATTCTATTCAAAAAGGTCTTAAAGATGAATAGAAATCACTATAAAAACTCCATGATTAAGAACCTAAAAGTACAGGCACAGAGGTGAAGAAAACAATTTTTCATCAACGGGCAAAACAAAATCGATATGACAGCCATGTTCCACATTGTAGCAATTTTAAGTGATCAGCATGTAGGAAACAATGTTTTCTGAAACAACAATACCAAACCTTCATTGTCAAGTACTCAGAGTTGAGGATCACTGATTACTGAATAAATGGTCAATCATTTGGGGTTTATAAAAGATACTGGCAATAACATCTCTCCATTTCGTTCCTTAACTGAAAATGAATTTCATTTATAGACTTCTTTGCTTATTTATTAGCCTTTGCCTGTTAATTTCCATAACAGACTTTATTTATACATATTTTCAGCTAGACAAAGTTCCATATATTTCTAGTGTCCTAAACTCCCTATTTCTATGTATGTTATGAAAATATAAAGACATTAAGTATATATGAAAAATGTGAGTTTGAACAATTAAAACCTAGATAAATCTACCTATTTAACAGATTTTCCTCCTGCATGTCACAAAATTACAAATAGTTAAGAAAGAGATTTCAGCCCTGGCTGGTGTAGCTCAGTGGATTGAGCATCTTAATCTTTAAAAAACAAAACAAAACAAAAAAAAAACCCAACTTGAAAAGATATATGTACCCCCTTGTTCAATGCAGCATTATTTACTGTACGACAGCCAAGATATGGAAACAACCTACGTATCCATTAATAGATAAAAGGGTAAAGAAAATGTGGGCCATTATTCAGCAATAAAAAATAAATAAAACAAAATCCTGCCATTTGCGACAACTGGATGGACCTTGAGCATGTTATGCTAAGTGAAATAAGTCAGACAGAGAAAGACAAATACCATATAATCTCACTTATATGTGGATTCTTAAAACAAACAAACAAACAAACCCCAAGCTCACAGACAACAGACTGCTGGTTGCCAGAAGCAGGGGTTTGGGCGTGGGTCAAACCGGTGAAGGGATTCCAAAAGGTACAAACTTCAGTTATAAAATTAATAAGTCACAGGACTTAATGTACAACATGGTGACTACAGTTAACAATACTTGTATTGCGTATATGAAAAGTGGGTAAGAGTAAATCTTAAAAGTTCTCGTGACAAAAAAAAATTGTAAAAAAACAAACAAGTTCATACAAATGTTGTTTTGCACTTTTTTTTCCCTTAACGGTGTTTTAGAGGTTCTTCCATGTCAGTACCTAAAAACTTGCATCCTTCTAATTGGCACATGCTGCTGCCCCCAAAATACACCCTACTCAATTAACCGATCCCCTGATGACATCTGGCTTTACAACTTTTTGCTATTGTAACAGCGTTGCCTGAAAATTCTTTTAAATATTTAATTATATATTATAAACAGTTATGTCTCTAGGCTACACATCTATTGATAAAGAAGTCTAGTCCCAGCTGGTGTGGCTCAGTGGACCAAGCACCAGCCTGCGAACCGAAAGGTGGCTGGTTTGATTCCTGGTCAGGGTACGTGCCTGGGTTGTGGGCCAGGTCCCCAGTTGGGGGCGTGTGAGATGCAACGGATGTATCTCTTGCATACTGACGTTTCTCTCCCTCTCTTCCTCCCTCCCCCTCTCTAAAACATAAATAAATAAAATCTTAAGAAGTCTACATTCTGGGGTATATGTTTTTAAAGCAGTTCGCCACTACTGCCAGGCTGCTCTCCAAAAAGGTTGTGCCAACTTAAACTCACACCACTAGTATGAGTTCTCATTTCGCCATCTCCTAAAAGCACTAAGAAATCCTTTACATTTTTGTCAGAATGTTGGCAAAAAGAATGTTATTTTAACTGCATTTCCCTGATTGTTAATGAAGCTGATTACCTTTCCAGATACTGTATATTATCCATTTTCATTTCTTCTATAAATTCTCTCCTCATTTAAACGGAAATGTTCTAGGTCCCATTGACAACAAGTACTTGGTAAAGTACAGAGATTTTTAAAATTATATTCTTCTTAATCCCCTACATACTATGGATTACCCAAGGCAAATATTAAGAAATTTTATTATGAAAATGAGTATTTTACCAAGCTTTATTTCTGTTAGATATTGTCATAAGCACCTCATCTAGACTTCAGTCTCTGAGGTTGATTCTGGAAACCTCCCCGACACACAAGGAGACGGCAGCTGCTCGCGAAGGCCAGCTCACCGGTGAGAGAGACGCAGCTGCAGGCTGAGTCTGAAGCCAGGTCTTCCGACCTCCACATCTGCACTTTATCAAACTGTTTTCCAGGCTTTGAATACTTGTAACCCTTCTCCTTAAAACCCTTTCCTCCTTTGGTTTCTATGGTACAGTCTATCCCTGATGTTTCTCTGTCCTTTGTAAATATTCTTTGTTTCTTTTGCTACTTCCTCTTCTTCCTCCCTGGGATTTCTAGGCTTCATCTTCACTTGAAGGTCACAAGACCACTCTTACTATAAAACCACAGAACCTTAGCAAACTCCAAATGTAAAATGATGATGAACTGCTTCTCACTCATTACCATGCCCTACGTAACACCACCTCTGCCTGGCTGTTCTATAGGTGACATTTCTCAGTTGACCTGGCCTCCCTACCCACTTCAATCGGGTAAGACGAGAGTTTACCAGAGTTCAGATCTTGAACTCTTTCCTCTACCCTACAGGTTCTCTAGCACAAGTTCATCCATTTCCATGAAGTCAACTACCTACTATTTGCTGATGGTTTTATAGGTCCAAGTGGAGGAAAAAAATCCATGGATAATATTTCACAACTATTATACATCCGAAACTAAATTCTTCATCTTACCTTCTTTTATATTCCCTTTCTAACCAGTAATCCAAGCCGGAAGTCTGGGAGTCATTCTAAATTCTTCCCTCTGGTTCAAATCATTCTGACTCCATAAGGGATATAGCATCTGTCCCTTCTCTCTGTCCTTGCAGTAGTTCTTCCTTACCTTGTTTCTCAGCTGAATCATTTGTATATAAGAGGCAAAAAAAAACTGTTGAATAAAAAGAATAAACAACACTTCTCCCACACAGGGCATGAACCATGTCTTACTTACTCATTTTGGACCCCGGGACTGAGTTGACAAATCACCCCAGCTTATCTGCTAAATGAATCATCCCAGAGTTCCCACATCTGAATCAAACTCTTAGAGAGTAAGACCCGGGAGTCCATTTTTAACAAGCTCTCTTGATGACTCCTATAACCAATCCAGTAACAGCCTTGAAGAACCACTAAATTAAGTCCATTCTCATGATGAAAGGAAGCAACCTCAAATAGAAGCAGAAATGAAATTAAACAACTTTCTCGTTACCTCTATGTAGGCCTAGGATAAACAGACCTCTCACACACAAAAATATAAATAATTCTTTTTTTTAAATTAAAGATTTTATATATTTATTTATTTTTAGGCAGAGGGGAAGGGAGAGAGAAAGAGAGGGAGAGAAACATCAATGTATGGTTGCCTCTCACATGCTCCCTACTAGGCACCCAGCCCACAGCCCAGGCACGTGCCCTGACTGGGAACTGAACTGGTGACCCTTTGGTTTGCAGGCCAGCACTCAATCCACTGAGCCACACCAGCCAGGGCAATATAAGTATTTCTTGAATTATCTGCTACTATAACCACTTTGTCTAAGTCAGCATCCTCACTCAGTTAACATATTGCAATAGCCCACTTCCAGCCTGTACCCCCACAAACTATTCTCTTGACAATAACCAGAATGATCTTTTAAAACAGCAAATCAGAGCATGCCACCTTCCCCTCTCCCTATCCCACACACTATCAATAGTTTCTCCCCGCATTTTTAAGAACAAAGTCCAAGCTCCTTACTCTGGTTTACAAACCCTACATAATCTGGCTCTTGCCTAACCCTCTGGCCTCATCTCTCACACTCTCCTGCTGTCTACATTGCAACCACAGTAACCTTTTTGTTCCTAAAATATACCAATCTTTTTCTAGCCTCAGAATTTTTGCGTCTGCTATTTCATCTGCCAAGAATGTTCTCCCTGATCTGATCATGACTAGCCCCTTGTTCCTACTCAGCTTCACCTTAAATGTCACTTCTCAGAGAGGCGTTCTCCAACCATTCAATCACAAGCAGGCTTCTAGTCACATGCTGGGACACCACTCTATTTGAATTTCCTACAAAGCCTTTATTACAGGCTGATATTCTCCATTTATTTGTTCATTGTCTGTCTCCTGCCCACAAGAATGTAAGTTCTGCCCTGACCAGTGTGCCTCAGTGGGTTGGGTGTTGTCCCTCAAAGCGTAAGGTCACCATTTCAATTCCAGCTCAGGGCTCAGGCCTGGGCTGTGGGTTCGGTCCCCAGTCGGGGTGCATGCAAGAAGCAACCTCTTTCGCACTGATGTTTCTCTCCCTCTTTATCTCTCCCTTACTCTCTCTCTCTAAAATAAATAAAAGAAGGGGGGGGATGCTGGTGGGAAGGGGGGTGCAGGGCAGAAGGGAATAAAGAGGAGAAAATAAGAATTTTTTTAAAAAAGAAAAAAATAAAAATAAATGAAATCTTAAAAGAATGTAAGCTCCACGATAGCAGTGAATCCACCTTAACAGTACATTCATTCATTATTTCATGCCCAAGGCTTAGAAAGAACAGTGCCTAGCATACAGCAGGTGCTCAATATTTGTACTCAATCTACTCTTATTTGAGGATTATCATTATATGAAGTTCTGATTGCATCAAAGAATAAATGAAATTTCATACTTTTAATAAGTATATCCATTGAGTAAACCCGATTTGTCTAATTAATGAGAAAGTAAAATTCCAACAAAATTTTTTAGATCTTCTAAATCAGACAATTATAAACCATAATCAGTATGTCTAAAAATTATATTCACACCAAAACAGATTATATTTTTCCAGCCACTAGCTTAAAAAAACTTTAAAGTTGTTACAAATTTTACCAGCATGAGAGGAAAAACCCCAACTGCCCGCCAACCAGTACACAGATAAACAAACCATAGCATATCCATACAAAGACTACTACTAAACACTGAAAAGTAATTCATTCTTACTGATATATACAGCAGTGTGGCCAAGTCCTAAACTATGCTCAGTGAAAAAAGCCAGACAAAAATAAGCACATATTATATGATTCCATTTATATAAAGTTCTAGAATAGTGACAGAGAACAGATCAGTAGCTAACTACAGGAGGGAGTAACAAGAATACAAAGAGGAACCAGAAAGCTTTTGGGAACGAGGGGCATATTCATTATCTTCATTGTGGTGATTGTTTGATTGGTATAAACATATGACAAAACTTATCAAACTATACTCTTTAACCCAGCAAAAACGAAACATGTAGCCCTGGCTGGTGTGGCTCAGTGGACTGAGCACCATCCTGCGAACCAAAGGGTCACAGGTTCGATTCCCAGTCAGGGCACATGCCCAGGTTGCGGGCCAGGTCCCTGGTGGAGGATGTGCAGGAGAGAACCACACAATGATGCGTCTCTCTCTCTCTCTTTCTTCCCCCTTCCCCTCTGTCTACATATAAATAAATAAAATCTTAAAAAACAAAAAACATGTAATAAGCAAATTGACAGCTTAAAGGATATGGCTTGACAAACATGCAGCTAGACATGACCTTGAACCTATGCACCCTATATATGTAACAATGTTTAAGCAAAGTTTGTTGCCCTGGCTGGTATGGTTAAGTGGACTGAGCCCAGCTTGCAAACCTAGAGGTCACAGGTTGGATTCCCAGTGGGAGTACAAGCCTGGGTTGCGGGCTGGGTCCCCAGCTGGCAGCATGTGAGAGGTGAGATCCATGTGTCCTGTCGTGCACTGATGTTTCTCTCCCTCCCTTCCCCTCTCTCTAAAAATAAATAAATTAAATATTTTTTTTTAAAAATAAAAAGGAAAAATCTCTCAGATCAACCATGATCAGCTGCAATCTACACAGCGTTAAATATGTATGACTTACTGAATGTCAATTATACTTAAAACTTTTTTTAAATCAAATCAGCTACACATCCTTGCATAAAATCCTTCAATGGCTCTCTATACTCCAAAAACAGGAAATCTGTTACAAGTTTTATCAGCATTATAAGGGATGGTCATTTAAATGGAATGAAAGCAAACTACTGTCATAAGCTGACCTCCAACAGCTAGTAAAAATCAGACATACCTCAATACATTTTAGTTTTTAACTTCAAGGAAAACGTGAATAGCAAATTCACAAAAAATTTAAATGTCTACATCAAAAGGCTAAAAATGTGATACACATTCAATTACCTGTGGAAGGTGGTGATTTTTCTGGGTGCTTTGCATTTAAAAGTTTTCTGCTAATAAATATGTAACCGCAGGGACATGATTTACATGCAACAGGAACCTGTAGAGAAAAAAGAAAATATATCATTATTACTCTTTTTCTACTGTTAAACTTCTCAGTGTTTACACAGTCTCCTAAACTGATAAATTACTTGAAGTAAAAATCATAGATTTATTTAAACCCCACCTTACAACAAATTGTTTGAGATAGGTATTGTGTCCTATACACCATATTCTAAGGCTTTACAATACTATCAACACAGTAAATGAATCTAAAAAACAAAAACAAACTAAGCAAACAACTAGAACAGGAACAGAATCACAGCAATGGCGATCCATCCCATGGAGGGTTATCATTGGGGAAGGGTAGGGGGGAAAAGGTACAGAGATTGAGAAGCATAAATGGTAGGTACAAAACAGACAGAGGGACGTTAAGAACAGTATAGGAAATGGAAAAGTCAAGGAACTTACATGCATGACCCATGGACAGGAACGGTGCGGGGCGGGGATTGTTGGAGGGGAGGGTGATACTGGGCTGAAGGGGGGTAAAGAGGGAAAATTTGGGACAACAGTAACAGTATAAACAAAATATATTTTAAAAAAAGAATTATTAAATAGGGTGGACAATTTCAATAATATTAATCTCTTAAATGATAGTATAATATGGTGCTGGCTGGGTGGTTTGGTTGGCTGGAGCAACGTCCCATACACCAAAAGGTTGCAGGTTTGATTCCCGGTGAAAGCGTATACTGGAGGCAACTAATCCCTGTTTCTTTCTCACACTGATGTTTCTTTCTCTCCCTTTCCCTCTCTAAAATCAATACACATATCCTTGGATGAGGATTTTAAAAAAATAAAAAGCTATTTAAATAATAGTATAATTTGGATTTTAAACAAACAGCCTAAAATTCCTTCAAATTTCAGTTGCAATGCCAAAGGTAATGGTAATGAAAGTTCTACTGCTGTACTTTCAGGAACTTAAAATAGAAAAAAAAATCCCAAATTTTGTTTACTGATGGTTTATTGTGTATCAATTTATTTCTTGAAAAATGTATTTAGGTTGTATGTTTTACAAGTAAAACAGGTAAAAAAAAAAAAAAGAAAAACTGCAAGAAACAAAATCCTGGTCCTATATTATTTCACTGATTTAAAAAGCTCTAAAATAACCACATTACAGAAAACTCACTCATATTCTTTGTGGCTAGAAGACTCAGTTAACTATAGTGGATACGTTTGCTGTATGTCACATAAAATTTTCTACAAATAAAAAAAACCCAGCTGTTCTAGTTTTAAAAATTAAAGCAAAACAGAAGCATACACAAAAGATGCCAGGAATTTAACAAGAATCATGAAGAGCACTACAACACACAAAATGGCTCAGTAATTTGGGTTCAGTGGATGTGAAACACCCTTGAAAATGAAAAGTACCTATTGTGGTTTACATGTTTCAGATCTGTATTTTCAACAGCAGTATGCAAAAGGATGTTTTAAAGCAACTCAAAAATCAAGATCTGTCTTGTTTCCTGCTCTCTGCACCTGTTTTTAAACTTAGCACACACAGAACAGGTGTGTATCTTCAACTGGAGCAATCTCCCCAAACTTTAAAGATTTTACATTTATAGTTATAAAGTAAATTCTAATTTCATATTTGTCAAGCAACTTAGCCTGTATGAGCAGTATTCTAACGTTTAAAAAATAGTTTTCTGAATTATAACTGTTTTTTTCTTGTTTATAAGAAGCTTGTACTTTCAAGTTCTTAGAATGCTAAAATTATCATTTTTTTCAACTCAGTTACATTAGTAAAAGATAAATCCCTTTCAAGAGTCACCAAAAGTTTTAATTAGTCCCATGTATGTTATGTTCTCCTAAATATTTAGGGGCAAAGCAAACCACCATTTTAAATTATGTATTAGCTTGCTATGGACTGACTTGTGTCCCACTTCCCACCACAAACTCATATATTGAAGCCCTAACCCCTAATATAATGGCATTTGGAGATGAGCTATTTAGGTTTACAGAGGTCATGATGTGGGGCCCTCAGGGTGAGATCAGTGCCACTGTAAGAAGAAACATCAGAGAGCTCTCTTTCTGCAAAGACATTGGACATGCAGCCTCCAGACTGTGAAAAAATAAATTACTGTTGTTTTAATCATCCAATCTATGGTATTTTGTTATGGAAGCTAGAGGGGGGATTGTGTGTGTAAAACAAAATTAATGCGATCTTTCCAAATAAAATCCTGATCACGTTTTGTTGAACCAATCACAGGGATTCCTACAAGTTTATTACCCTTTCCTCTTTCTTTAGCCAGGATATCAAAGGCAGGTTATTTTTCCCAAAACGTTGCTTTATGCCAAATAAAACAAAGGCCAGGATTTGCAATAACTTGAATCCTACAGAAACTGGAATGCATAATGCATACCACGTAAACCTTGTATTTCTGCACTAGTAATTGGAACAAAATGGAAACGATTTAAATATTGAAAAAATTCCTTCAAAGAAACTTAAATATCCAAGTCCAATTCTGTCAGAACTTAACAAATTTGGTTTATTGGTCAGAATGGAAGTTTAACTCTTCACTTGGGGAAAACACGACGAATCATTTTCATAGCGCATACTCCAACTGCTAAGATCAATAAGCTGCCCCCCTCCACCCACAACCTTCCCCCATCGGCATCTCTACCGCTGTCCATAAAGGACACTGAATAAAACGTCGCATTTTCTGTTAGAACACTTGATCAACCTATAAGATTACTCCTTCACAAATGCACTAAAATCAGCGCATTAAAAGTCTCCAGTCATTTTAAACTACTCCCGATCAAAAAAAAAAAAAAGAAAGAAAGAAAGAAAGAAACGAAAAGAAGAAAGGAGGAGAGAGGTAGTCATTTTGAAAAAATTCTCTCGGTGGAAAAGAAAAAACACACCCAGACCCGCATGTTGGCATGAAATAAGAGCCTTACGAATGGTTTTAATTGAGAATTTTAACTCATTAGATTGCAAGGCTTTGAGGATCGTCTATTATTCTAGTAAACAGTGAGGCTTAAACTAAAACTGAGAATTTTTACATTCCAGCTCCAACACCTTTAATTCTGTGCAAAAAGCAGGCATTTAACATGCGCGAAACCACATATATGTTTTTTAAAAGATCTGGCAGCAGGAACGCCAAGTGTTTAACAGAGGATCCGGGGTCGGGGGAGGGGGCGTGAGGAGTGCCCCGAAGGGCTGGGCTTCAAGGGGGCGCTATTCAACCCTGTTCCATTACGTGTACCGTAAGGAAAGAATTCACGATGATTGGTCAAACAGAGGAAATACATTTAGGAGAAAATAATCTCCAAATTCGCCGAAATTTAAAACCATTGCCCTGCCACCCTTTCCGTCACGTGCGGGCGCGGCGGGGTCAGTCCGCGA